>OX465104.1:15246552-15496988 GCA_949987565.1 Luidia sarsii
TGGTCTGTGGTTTCTTGGCAGCAGTCCAGACAGGATGTCTCTCAGTGGTTCAGGCTAGGGTCTTCCCCCTCCCCCCTCCTCACTGCGTGCAACTGAAACAAGGGGGAAAGAGAACGACTAAGGAAGAAAGAGGAACACAGATAGAGACGAACCACAGGGAGAGATAGAGAGAGGGAGAGCACACATAGATGAGTAGAGGATACAGAGGTAGAAAAGACAGAGAGTGAGAGACATGGAGAAACACAGGGAGAGATAGAGAGAGGAGAGAGAGCACACATAGATGAGTAGAGGATACAGAGGTAGAAAAAGACAGAGAGTGAGAGACATGGAGAAACACAGGGAGAGATAGAGAGAGGAGAGAGAGCACACATAGAT
Organism: Luidia sarsii; assembly: GCA_949987565.1. Taxonomy (NCBI): domain Eukaryota; kingdom Metazoa; phylum Echinodermata; class Asteroidea; order Paxillosida; family Luidiidae; genus Luidia; species Luidia sarsii. The sequence goes on from OX465104.1 coordinate 15,246,928, forward strand.
GAGTAGAGGATAAAGAGATAGAAAAAGACGGAGAGGGAGAGACATAGAGAAACACAGGGAGAGATAGAGAAAGAGGGAGAGCACACATAGATGAATAGAGGATACTGAGGTAGAAAAAGACAGAGAGGGAGAGACATAGAGAAACACAGGGAGAGATAGAGAGAGGAGAGAGAGCACACATAGATGAGTAGAGGATATAGAGATAGAAAAAGACGGAGAGGGAGAGACATAGAGAAACACAGGAGAGATAGAGAGCAGAGTGAGAGAGTACACATAGATGAGTAGAGGATACAGAGGTAAAAAAGGACAGAGGGAGAGACATAGAGAAACACAGGGAGAGGTAGAGAGAGGAGAGAGCACACATCTATAGATGAGTAGAGGATACAGAGGTAGACAAAGACAGAGAGGGAGAGACATAGAGAAACACAGGGAGAGATAGAGAGAGAGAGAGAGCACACATAGATGAGTAGAGGATACAGAGGTAGAAAAAGACCAGAGAGGGAGAGACATAGAGAAACACAGGGAGAGATCGAGAGGGAGGGAGAGAGGGAGAGGGGGAGTACATATAGATGAGTAGAGGATACAGAGGTAGAAAAGTCAGAGGGGGAGGGACAGAGAAAGACAGGGAGAGATGGAGAGAGATGGGCAGAGTGAGAAATACAAATACATAAAGAGACAGCGAGGATCAGAGGAGACACAGTGAGAGACAAATGGAAACACAGATAGAGAGACAGACAAACAGATCACAACAGAAAGAAGGGAGAGAGAGAGACAGTGAGACACAAGATTTCAGAAGTAGACATAATGGCAGAGGGACAGAGAGACAGAGAAGGGGGGATAGAGAGAGACAGACATAGACAAGTAGAGAGAAAGACCGTCAAAGAGCAGAAGTCCCTTGGCCTCTCATCCAAAACCTGTTCCAGCTTTGTCTCTGTTACCCAACCACAGGTTGGAGTTCTTTGTTGAATTTGAAGCTTTGGATTCTTTTTCGAAACACAGTATAACATTAAAAAAGAAATTGTAAGGGCAACTGAGGCTTCCCGTTTTAATGCCCTGTACTTTTGAAATGGATGAATGAAGTAGAGACAAAGCCGGAGCCTGAGCCTAAGCCGGGTTTTGTAAAAAGGACCACGGCAAGATGTGAGATACTTGGCTCACATCTCCCACTGCTAGAAGTGTTGCTTGCCCGCAGACAGACAGATAGAGCCCCCACAGTCGAATTGTTTGACCCAGATAAGACTAGTCTCTTACATTGATTCATCCTCCGCCCTTCCCTTTTCCTGCCTGTGTTTGTCAAAAGTTTGATGAATGGTCCTAATGGATCAAGTGGCACAGGTACCGGTACCCGGCCCTTATTAATTGCCGGGGGTGAAGGGGTGGGACAATTCCTGCAAGCCGTGTCTTCTGGAGACTGGATAGAGAGAGAGGGAGTGGAGGGAGGAGAGGAAGGGAGGGAGGGAGAGGGGGAGGAGAGGGAGGGAGAGAGAGGGAAGAACAGATGGGAGAGAAAGAAGAGAGGGGGAGAGAGAAGAGAGAGAGGGAGAGGGGAGATGTATAAGGGAGTGGAAGGGAGAGAGGGATGGGGAGGCAGAGAGGGAGGGAAACAGAGGGGGAGGGAGAGAGAGAGGATGAGAGAGAGAGGGGAGGGAGGGAGAGGGGGATGGAGAGAGAAAGGGAAGAGAGAGAGGGGGAGATAGTGGGAGAGGGAGAGGAGCAGGAGTGGGAGAAAATTGGTAGGGGGAGAGAAGGGGGAAGAGGGGAAAAAACAGAAATCCACGGGAGACAGACATTGAGAGAGGCAGAGACAGAGAAAAAAAACAGTCAGAGAGAGACAGAGAAACACGGATAGAGATGGAGAGAGATAGAGAGCTTTGCGCTACTTCTACTATAGGCAGAGCCACATGGCATTTATCATGCACGCTAACGGTGACAGGCCATTAATTCAGTGCCAAGCCGCAAGCACCTCACACCTTCACCCGCGTGCATTGCTAACCACTGCATGCCCTTTCTCTGCATACATCAGTCGCCTGGGCTCAATCCAGTCCCACGGGATGGTTCAAAATATCCATCCCTGCATGCCATTGCAATGGACGGTCGATGATCACTCTACGAGTGCCTACCTAGTGCACCAGCATTGAACTTGTACACATACGGTACATGTAGGCACATAACATGTACACTGTTCTTGAGACTTGGGCGCACTAACACTAAGAGCACACAAAAAATAGTTGTGGTCTTTCAAAGGTTCCTGTTCCTTGCTTTTGTTTAGGAACTTACTTTGAAGAGGCCTTTGCATGTATTTCTCTGCTTTGTCACTCCCACAGTTTTGTGTGTAAAAAAGTGATACAGAAAGAACTTCAAAGAAGACTTAAGGCTATGCATACAGTAGTAGTGATACTAATAAAGAGCATACTGTAGATTTGCGGAGACACCATGCATTAGAATCTCTTTTGTGAGTGTGTGTGCTTCTGAGAAGAACCAGAGGGTTTCACTCGACGTTTCGGACGGTGTGCTCTGTCCCTTTTTTTCCCTCCTGAAGACTCGGACAGTCAGATTCTGTTTCTAGTTGATACATGTACAAATTGTACACGATGTGAAGCATTGAAATAGAAGGGTCCTGCAAGGATGGAATTTGTAGAACTGATTTTGTTTGGAGAGAGGAGTGGAGAACAACCGTTCAGAACAACCGTGCAGAACAACCGGGCAGAACAACCGTGCAGAACAACCGTGCAGAGTCCTGGTATTTATAGATCGCATGTGGCCGGCCCACTTCCCCCCTGAGGCTGCAGGGGGGGGATTCTCGTACAGTCAGAGCCTCCCCCAGTGCGTAATGCCCTCTTAAAGGGACGCTGACGTTGGTGCCTCTGCTCAGTGTACATGTAAGGCCACCGAAACTGGAAACTGGATTTCCTCCGAGGCTTGGGATGGGTGGGTTTTTTGTGTGTGGACATATTGAGGAGGGCCACATTGCATAGATTCATTGAGGCTCTATTCAGAACCACACCTCTTTCCTTCCAGAGAATCCCCCTGGACATGGTGCGATCGCAGACCTTGCTGTACACGTACATGTACATGTATGACTGACTCGGCCATCAGCAAAGCTAGACTTGCCACAGATGGGTTTGCAAGGTGCTTCCCGACTTTGACGGCCCAAATTTCCAAATCTCAAAAAAGTTAGGGGGCCTGACATTTGGATCCTAGCAGGACTTTTCTCAAGGGCCACTTAAGATCTCATTTTGCTCGTGCTCAACTGCTATTGTTTTGTGTTCATCTTGAGTAACGCAAAGTGATTTCGACCCCCCGAGATGACACGTTTTTAGAGACGAATACCTGCGGTGGTCCGTCTATCAGTTCGACGTGCAGAGGGGAAAACCCTGTGGGCCCCCAATGTCACTGTGCATGCATGTCCGGGTTGACAACAGAGGGCGCTAATTCAGAGGAATGCTAGGCTTCATGGTGGGGGCCACCGGGGGGCGGAAGTTGGACCACTCCGACGTTCTTCAATTAATGCGTCAGAATCAGTTGGCTGCGCGTCCGTCAATATGCCACTCTTACTTCATTGCAGGGGGGCCAGGTTGTGTGGTTGGGCCCGTGCTATCTGTTTCAGCCGCTATGTCACACAATAATTAGGAGTGCTGTACATTTGTGAGGTTTTTATTTTAGCGTTCGGTTGGGGCATTGTCAGAATGATGGTTGTCTGATGTCCAGTACCCATGGTTGCTGTCTGTCCAATGCTTTTTTTTTCCTCTCTTGTATATGTCGTTGGGGATGCGGGACAACACGCACTTGTCTCTCCGCATCACAAGCATGTGTTGGCCCTTGGGCTATGTAAAGGGAGAACCGATACAAAGTGTCGTCCACGGCACACGATGGGGGGAAAGAGTTCTGCAGTCTACACTCTACAGGAGCCCCTGCTATTCCCAGCAGATAAGGCGGCCTCCATACCAAGGCTAGCCCAAGGGCAGAAGCAGAGGCTGAGAAGATGGAGGAGGGAGGGAGGGAGGGAGGGAGGGACGGAAACAGCCTTCATCCGAGCCGCTCTGACTCGTATTCGTAACAAAATCACGGAGAAGAGAGAAAAGAGAGAGGGATTGAGATGGAGAGGGGAGGGAGGGAGGGAGAGGGAGAGAAAAAGGGACAGAGATAAGCACGCACAGAGACAGACAGAGGGAGAGAGAGAGCGAGGAAGGGAAAGAGAAAGAGAGGAGAGGGAGAGAGACAGAGGTAGAGGTTGGAGAGACAGACTGAAATACAGACAGGCATACAGACAGACATACAGGGAGGAAGGGTGAGAGAGAGAGAGAGATAGATAGAGAGAGAGAGAGAGAGAGAGAGAGAGAGAGAGGGGGAGAGAGAAATTGAGACAGAGACAGAGGCAAAGAGAGACAGGGAGGAAGGGATGAGGAAAAGGAGGAGCGGAAAAGGAGGAACACTTTCTGCGGTGCAGATGGATTTGTGAAACTGCCGACAGTGTGTGCCCAGCCCACAATGATGTGACCTTTTCTGTGGTAAACACTACAAGCTGCCACCGGTACTTTTGGAGTCAACCCACCCTCTCCAGACATCTCCCAGCTTTTCGGCTAGCCTCCATGCCGACCGAAGCCCCCCCCCCCCTTCCCTCCCCTGTCATCTCTCTCTCTCTTTAGGTTGTTAGGCCTGCTTGGGTGTTCCCCCTTTGAATTGCCTCCTGGCTGCACAAATTCCCCCTCCCCTCTCTCACTCTCTCTCTCTCCCTCTCTCTCTCCCTCTCTCCCTCCCCTGCTCTCTCTCTGTATGTCTGTCCATCTCTGTCTTTCTCTCTGTCTCTGTCCCCTCTCTTCCTCTTTCCCTCTCTCCCCTCTCTCTGTCTGTCTCTCTGTCTGTCTCTGTCTCTCCCTCCCTCTCTCCCCTCTCCCTCTCCCCTCCCCTCTCCCCTCTCTCTCCCTCTCTCCCTCCCTCCCTCCCTCCCTCTCTCCCTCTCCCCTCTCTATCTGTCTCTCTCTGTCTCTCTCTCCCCCTCCCCCTCTCCCCCTCTCCCCTCTCTCCCTCTCTCTCCCCCTCTCTCTCTATCTGTTTCCCTCTCCCCCTCTATCCCTCTCCCTCTCCCCCTCTCCCTCTCCCCCTCTCTCTCCCTCTCTCCCTTCCTCTCTCCCTCTCCCCTCTCTATCTGTCTCTCTCTGTCTCTCTCTCCCTCTCCCCCCCCCTCCCCTCTCCCCTCTCTCCCTCTTTCTCCTCTCTCTCTCTCTCTCTCTCTGTTTCCCTCTCCCCCTCTATCCCTCTCCCTTTCTCCCCTCTCCCTCTTCCTCCCCCCTCTCTCTCTGTCTCCCTCTCACCTTCTCTCCCCCCTCTCCCCCTCTCTCTCTCCCCCTCTCTCTCTCCCTCCCTCTCCCGCTCTCTCTCCAGGTTGATCGGGCACCCTTGGGTGTCCCCCTCTGTCTCTCACCCTAGCGGCTTTATACTGGAGTAAAGCCAAGTCATCTCCACATTGGCTAATGCCAGAGTCGCTTATAGTGGAGGCTGGCCTAGTCACTTACTGACTGGCTTTTCCCCTTGTTTATTGTAACTTCCTGTGGCTGAGCTGCAATTCCTTAGTCATTTTTTCCCCCTTTCTTTCTTGTTTTTTTCTTTCTTCTACTCACACAAAGGCAGTTACAGACATTATCCCTGCTGCCACATGTCACAATGGCTCTGGTTTTTCTTTCTTTTTTCCCAAAGGGAAACATTATAATATTGGAATCGGGTAAAATACACCGCTGGAAAATATGATGTGAATTTTCCGGATCTCATATTGTATGTACATGTATGTATGAAGTGGTTTTATTTTCCGGATTTGCTTAAAAAAAATTTAGAAGCTTTTTTGTATTGAGTAAGCGGCAAGATAAGAAAGAAAGAAAGATGTTCAGATTCCTATAGGTACATGCATTTCTGTATGACCACTCAACATTTTATCCCTCACACTGTCTCTATTACTAGTCACCAGAAAGCTTCTTCAGTTCCCTGATTATTCAAATTAAAACAAACCAAGGAAAAACTGACTGGGAACTTTTGAACAAATTGAAAAACTAGCAAAGAAAACTTTGACTGGACTGGGATTTGAACCCGAGACCTTCTGGACTAGCGTACTAGTGCTCTTACCATCTGAGCTATCCAGCCCTTAGATGGTGGCCTTCCCTATTAGATGCCAGTAGTCAACTAGTCTTTGCCAGGGTGGGGTCACCAATCAGAAGCAATTCAGCCACTCTTTGTGGAAGGCCACCATCCAAGGCCTGGATAGCTCAGATGGAAGAGCACCGGTGCAATTAATTCAGAGATCTTGGGCTCAAGTCCCGGTTCAGTCAAAGTTTTCTTTGCAAATGTTTCAGTGGTGGATTGAAAAAAAGGAAAGAAAAATTATGGATTATTTGGGGGGTTGTTTTTAATGCTGTTTTCTATTTTTTTTTTTTTTTTTTGTCTGTGCAGAATGTCAACTCCAGGTGGATAATTACTCCATGATCTGCCCCCAGCACAAGGTAAGATTCAACTGCCTCCGTCCCCTCAGAAAGAAGGAAACAAATAGAAAAAAAAATTTCAGATCAATTTGGTCGAAGCCGTCCCTGGTTCTGTGAAACTGCCTCTCTGTGCAATTATCAGTGCCAGTTGCAGATGTATCACTGACACAATATACCGTGTGATTGTCAAGTGGATGCACAAAAGGTATAAAGTTGCCAATTTGGCATTTCAATTTCAAAAGCATAGATTGTCAATGATTTGCCTGAATGGATTTTTCGTTGTTGTTTGACAGTGAAAATCAAATATATACAAAAAAACAAAAAAAACAAAAAAGTGGGACCGGTCTAGTCCAATCAAAGTTTTCCAATTTTTCAATCTGTTAAAAAGTTCCCAGTCTGTTTTTCCTTTGTTTGACTTCTTTTTCTTCATATAATTAGTCTTAAAATGGCATTCCATCCCCCCCCCCATTATAAAGGACAGATAAAGTGTTTCCGACTGCTTCCTAACTAGAATTACCAAAACAAAAAATCTCTACAATGAAGAGGTGCCTGATGTTTTGATCCTAGCAGGACCTTTCTCAGAAGCATCTCTGCCTCTTTTCAGCAGTGTATTTCTCGTCATCATAATGAGAATTCCCCTTGGCTAGTGCTTCACATTTCAAAATGACTTGGCTTGATTGGCCCACCCCGAAAAAAAAAAACCCCGAAGTCATAAACCATGCCCCAGCCCATGCACAAAAGAAGAATTGACACGAAAGGTTGAAACTGAAAGTGAGCCTACATGTATTTGTTTTGAAGGCCCGTGTCTCAGGAACTGGTAATTGTTTTTGGCAGTCTGCTGTTAGTGACCGCGCCGTGTACGTACCGCATGCATGTCCATTTACTGAGATAGGAGCTACTTACGCGGCATACTTTTTCAGATTGTGAATGATTGAATGTCAAGAGATGGGATTGAGACAACCACGGGTAGAAGTAAAGAAACACTGCCTTGCTTATCCGCAAGGGCTGTCTTGAAAGAGTACCTTTTTGATAAAGATAAGAATAGAACATGATTGAACAGTTTTTTTCACCTCGGCAAAGACTACAGTAGTTGACTATGTGGGAAGGCTGCCATCTAAGGGCTGGATAGCTCAGATGGTAAGAGCGCCGGTACGTTAATCCAGAGGTCACAGGTTCAAGTCCCCTGGTCCAGTCAAAGTTTTCTTTGCCATTTTTTTTTCAAAATAGTTTCACTTTGTTAATGTGAAAAAAAGGTCTGGCCCGGATATCTAAATCTATCTAAATTTACACTGACCAACGGGAGTATGTGTTTATTTCTATAAGACGCTCAAGTTTTTTTCTGTTTGCCTTTTTCCCTTTTTCCTGCAGGATAAAGTTGTGAAAATGAAGGACCTGACGTGATAGAGAGAGCAACCTGCCAACATGAGTGTCATTTTTTTGTACAGATATTTTTTCTCTTTTTTTGTTTGGTCTGTCTACTCCTTGTCTGGTCCTACACCCCCTTTGAAAAGGGTGGGGGTCTCCCACAGTGAAGATGTGATGACCCTTGACCTGAGGCGAGGGGGCCTGTCTAGTCGGCGACCTTGACTTCCTGGCCACTCTACTCTGCTGTGTTCACCGGTACTCGGTGGGCTTGGATGAAACTCAGTGCATTTTTGTGTGGCAAATGGACTGGTTGGTTGGTTGGTTAGTTGGTTGGTTGGTTAGTTGGCTGATTAGTTAGTGGATTGGCTGGTGAATCTGTGGATTGCTTGGTTGGGTGGTTGGTTCATTTGTCGGTTGGTCATTCATTCATGCGGTCAGTCGGTCGGTCAGTCAGTCGGTCGGTTGTTTGGATGTTGGTTGGATGCGTCGGAGGATAGCATATTTTTTTTGTGAAAGCCTTGTTCATAGTAACTGTATCATAATTTTTATGTACAGTTTTACTGTTTCCAAAATGGTGTTTCATGAAAAAAAAAAATGTTTTTCGTTACATTGAACAGATCATAGAAATGTGTACAAGTGGTTGTCAACATGTTTTATTATTATTTTTATTTATTCCTTTTTGTCATTTGTTCATATCTTATTATTTTGTTTTTAGTACAGCTGGTCTTGTGACTAGAATCTCAGTTAGATTGTGGACCGTTTCCTAGCAACAGATTGTGACTTTGGTTGACCTGTGACCCTGCGAAATAAGGACGCTGTTAAAGAGAGACGCTTGACTGGTTCTGGCCACTTGGCATGCCAAGCGGTGGTCCCTTTTTTTCGTTGTACAGATTTGAAAACGGCCGACGAACGTTGAAAGTTTGGGCTGTCAAGAGAGAAAAGCACCTTGATCACTTTTCGATGCAAGGAGAACTTACCAGTAAAAAACCAAATATCACTGTATCCCTTAGAACAAGAAAACCTGGGATTATTTGGAAAATGCCAATTTTCTTCTTTCAGATTTCATCTCAGTTCAAAGACAATGTCTCATCCAGCAATCTTGGAAATATAATCTGTGAATCGTAAGCAATGGAACGAGTGGCACGTGGATGGTTTTACTTTTATTTTATTTTTCATTCTTCCAATTTTTATTTTGCGTCTTCCCAAGGAACCGAAACAGCAGTTTATAGGAAGGGAATTCATTTGGGTCTTCAGAAACATTTTTGGCAGTTTCCGTCGAAATCAAAATGTCCCAGGTCAGGTCCCAGGTTACTTTGACTGAAACCGGCAACAGAATAACAGGCAGTTAGGGTGCGATTTGAACCTGTGACTCCTGCTTTCTAGTGCAGACGTGTTCACTTGACTGCCGAGCTGATCAGTTGTATGTGATGGTTTTAAATCTGTGTACCAGTGGGTAGCGCATTCAGTATTTGTTTTTTTAAATGATTTTTGTGATCAATGATATTATAATTCAATGAGGGGTTTCTCTACCGAACATATTATCATCAATGCTAATTGTGCGTTAGAAGGGGCAAACTCTCATTGAATTACATTCTCATCCACACATACACAAAACTTGATCTGGTGCCTGTGTGTGAGCAGTGAAACATTTCCCCCCCCCCCCCCAAAAAAAAAACCCAAACAATTCTGATAACGATTTTTCACCGGTGGGTACTCTTGCAAACAGGACACCAGATGTTGTCACTTGGTTGGTGCAAAGGTCATCACGGGCAGCCGCTCTGTAACTTGAGTCCTCGACTCGGATAAACTATACTGTTTCACCAAACAAAATGTGGACACGGTCAAATTTGACCCTTTTTTTCTGTTACCATTATTTCTGTTGAATCTTCCTTCCCCCCCCCCCAAAAAAAAAATGGGACAGGGCTTCAGGGATTTTAATGAACATAAACAATGACGTAAACTGCCGTAGATTGTATTACATTGCCAAATCACCCTGAGCAATCTTTTTGTGGGGTTTCAATTTTTGTGTGCAAAGAAACCTTCCATTGATTTTACTCTAATCTTCCTGAGCAATTTGAATAAGAGAGGAAAAGAAATGTTTTCTTGTTATCACCGTATTGTTCATGTTTTTCTATCTTCTAACAAAGAAAATGTGTTTCTTTGTTGCTGTTTCTAGAGTAAGGCCAATTTGGATCTCACTGCTTTGTTCCATTCACCTACACTTAGTATTTATGCCCGTTTGTTCCCGCACATAGTTTGTGTTTTTTCAGGCAGTGTTGTTCCTTTTTTCGTGCCAAGTTGTTTAGAAAAGTTGGTTTCTACGCGATACAATAAAGGAACAGAAATGAGAATCTTTTTTCTTTTCTTTTTTTTTCCCCTAAAAGATGACCAGCCATTCGTTTGGCATTAAAGGAAGCTTTTTTTGTGATTCAATCAACAATGCAAATGGGTCTGTAATGACTCGTAAATAATAATGATGTCATTTTTTTTTACAAAAGGAAGACTTGTGCTTGTGCATGGGCTTTGGGTTCATTGCTTGATCGGGTTGTAGTGCTGCACATACTGACAAACAAACTTTGGATGAGGGGTTCTAGGTGAATACTGTGTGCTTAGCAGGACAACAGACTTTCTGATCCGGTGACAAACCAGACCCTGCATTTTGTACGGCAGGGCTGCAACCTTAGTCCAAACGGGCAAAAGTCTTACATGGTTTCGTCATGGCAACGTCAGACTTTGCTCCAGGTAGCACATTGTCTATGATGCCAACAGTGGTGGTCAACTTATCAGGTGGGCTCTAAATGCTGTGAGACATTTATCTGGCAGTTGCTACATTTGGTTGCCATGCATGGTTGTCATTTTCGGTTGCCATGCTTGGTTGCCATGGTCAGTTGCCATGCTCGGTTGCCGTGGTCTCTTGTCACACTCGGTTGCCATGCTTGGTTGCCATGGTCAGTTGCCATGCTCGGTTTATACCATTGTATCTTGTCATGCTCGGTTGCCATGGTCAGTTGCCATGCTCAGTTGCCATGGTCTCTTGTCATGCTCGGTTGCCATGCTTGGTTGCGATAGTCAGTTGCCATGCTCATTTGCCATGGTCTCTTGTTACGCTCGGTTGCCATGCTTGGTTGCCATGGTCAGTTGCCATGCTCGGTTGCCATGGTATCTTGTCATGCTCGGTTGCCATGGTCAGTTGCCATGCTCTGTTGCCATGGTCTCTTGTCATGCTCGGTTGCCATGCTTGGTTGCCATGTTTGGTTGTCACTGTGAACCATCCCTTTTGCAGAATGAATAAGTTTTGAGAAATGCGTCACTGTATCATCCCTGCATTACCCCCATACCTTGTCAAACGGCACTTTTGTTTTCCTTTTCTAAAGATGGCAGTCATGTCGTTGGTTTGGCAATGGCAGACATTGATACTTGTATCTGAGGGGCACTAGAATTTAATGCACGCCCAAGGAGACCATCTCAGGCCTATATGTTCTGGTGAAGCCTTGTCAACAAAAACATCAAACCAGATTTTTTGTTCAGCATCAATGCAAATCGTTTTGACAAACAATACAAGTACAATTTCAACAAGTTTTTAAAAAATGAGAAATTTGAAGCATTTAGTTTTTTTATCAATGAATGTGGAGAGTCATTGTGGAATGAGTTTTATCGTGTAGTTCACAACCTGCCTTGGTAAACTTTTTTTTTCTTCAAAGAGAATACCTGTACTGAAACAAAGGTGGTTCATCTCACGAACTGTATGTTGACTAAAAAGACACTCAAATCAATGCATTATTATTTAAGTGCTTTTGTATTGAAGCAGGTTGGTTGTTTTAAGGGGGGGAAAGTGAGGGAGCTCTAGGCTTGAGAGGAGACTACTGTTTCCCTGGTTTCGTGTAATTTTTGATCGTACTCCTTGAGTCCGTTGCTTACTTGTTGTCGAGACTTTCATTGATGTTTCTTTTTTGTATGTTTATAAAATGATGAAAACGAAGAAAGATGAAGTTCGAGCTGGAACTCCTGTATCATGGTTCTTGAGCAGACAGTTTGCATTAAGAGGAACACACGATGGAGACTGTTGACCAAAAACAAAACAAAAAGAAACAAAAAAAAAATCCAAAAAAGACGAAATTTACCTCAAACTGTGTCTTGCCTCTTTTCTTTGGTGTGTTTGTCTGAAGGTTGTTTGTGATGTTTGGGTTGGTGAGTCATTATTAAGAGGGCATTCTTTCAAAAGGCTACATTGATATTTTGGGGTATCTGCCGGGCTGTGGATTTTCTGTTTGGTAATATTCATTGGTGGAACCACTCTGACCAATTTGTGTTTTTTACTGAGACGTTAGGCTTTTAGTTTAATTATGTCACCCATGATATAAAAATCTTCAACATCTGACATGTAGGGCGTTATTTCTTCATTTTTGTCTCAGGGATAGTCTGAAATGAAAGATGAGGTATCCCCTTATAAGAACTGAAATCATCAAAAATGAATCAGAAATTTTATAATAAATTCAGTTCAATATACCGATAACCAAGGAGGATATGAACTTTGCCACCAACAAATTGTTTTAATTACCCCCCCCCCCAACTTCTCTGCCACGCCTCTCCATAGTCCACTCGCCCAGGTTATCATTATGGCTGTCCGAAATCAGAGGCTACGGCTTCAAATTACAACCGAGTCAATGGAAGCCACTAGCAGCCGTCTAGACATACATTTACATTATCTCAAGCCATAGCCATTTCATTTGAACACAGTTCAGACCATGTTTAGACGAAGTAGTTCGAAATCCTAGTCAAAGTTGTTCGTATCATTTGGTAGAGCCTCCTTTGCAATAAAAAAGTGTATATTTAGTGACCCCGTTGCATCTTCCCAGGACCCAGATTGACTTCCCGTGCACACCACCAAAGTATCACAGCGCCCTCTATAGCCAAATTAGAATTTTTGATAAAACAAAATGGCAGCCTCCATGTTCTGTCGAAATCCCGAAGTCTTGCGTTCGGCTGCGTCATATTTGAGTACCGGTAAGTAAATATGTACCTCGCAGTTCATACTTCAGACTTCCACATACCAAGGGCCCGGATCGTCGGAAGGGGACCTACGACTACGAGCTGGGCCCTGTTTACGGGTTTACCACATTCCTCTGCAGGCTCTGTCTCTCCATGGTCTCTCCATGGAGGAATCCTCCATGGTCTCTCTGAGTCTGACTTCTGGGCCAGACTGACTCTAGTCTGAGGGCCTGGCCCTGCCCCGGCCCCTGGCACACGGCCAACAATGACATACCATACCATGCATCATTACACGGACAAGACCAGAAGTTAGAACTGTCCATAGTCGACATACATTTGTAAGTGATATACAGTGTACATTGATAATGAATGAAATTATACATTACTAACATTACCATTGTGGTCACCGTCACACAGCAGCTACTGAGCTAGCCTCAACATTAATTTAGGTTTGTAAAACCTTACCTGGGCTTATAATTATATAGTTATAAATTATATAATTACTGAAACTAAGTGAGTTACATTTGTCATTGATCATTTGTCTTGTGCCTGGTTTGTGCAGTGTGCACAGAAGTGCTGCTAAGACTAACTTGCTGCTGTATTATGTATAACATTAACAATATCAGGCACAACTGCAGAATACCCCGCCACATACCTCTGCACTGTACACACACATGACATAGGCCTGCACTGCATTGCATGCACAAGGGGAAGGGCTTCACGTACATGATGTAGTGGTGGGGTATTCTGCATGTATTCCCAATATCAATATATAGAACTCTTGTGTGGTAAGCAGAGGAGTTTCTGCTTGCTCTTTTTTGCCTCATTTGGTTTTGACATTTGCCTATCCATTCCTATTCTTTACTGCGCCTTTTGCTGGTGAACCTAGTGTAAATTGTAAAGCACTAACACTGTTGCAAGACTAATCAGCAATCTTTCACACATGTAAAGTAGATGAAGTTAATACAAAAACTGCTCACTGACTAAAATGAGAGGGCCTGAGGTTTCGATCCTAGCAGGACCTTTCTCCGGACCTTCGAGAATGGTTCTGCTACCGTGCTAGGATGGAAACATCAGGCCCTCTAATTTTTGAGAAATAGTAAAGTAGACATTCCCATATCACTCCTGTATTACAAGATCTTCCACTAGCTTTCAATATCATAGTCATACAGAATGAAGTACAAACTTGCACTCTTCATCTACAATATCATTCATATCAACACACCGGACTAAACTCATTCACCCATACACCTCAGCATACACTGCACTTCACTCCAGTCAACTCATGAGGCTACTCTGTGGGGTGACTGACGGGTCCTTTTCAGCAGCATCAGCCCGACTCTAGAACCAACTCCCGCTGACTTAAATCATCTCCATCCATTGCAATATCCAAGGCACACTTCAAATCACACCCGTACAGTCAGGCATACTCCCAAACTTCACAATCCTAACTGTCTTCGTCCTTGAGTGCCATGAGTGCCTTTCCCGGTGGATACCGGTGCTTTACAAATTCTCTTATTTTTATTAGCATTAAAGACCCTAAATACAACATTGGTCAAAGTCAAAAGATTGCCACAGTATGAGTGTTAAACCATTAAACATTCAAAAAAAGAAAACCAGCGAAGGTTTTAGCTCAAATGGTTATCTGAGAAAGTAGAAAAAGGCAACAAAAAAAGTCGCGTTTTTTCCCCCGTTCTGAAGAGCAAGAAATATTTAATTACTTGCGAGTAATAAACTATTTGTCGATGTTTAAATGAAGATTTCTCAAAAGGTACAGCATTCCAGACCGTAAGATTTCAACATGAGGATTCTATCATGACCATCTACAAGCTGTGAAAACTAGATGGAAATCTGTGGACATCGATGTTTCCCGATCTTCCCAATGTTGTATTGGGCCTTTGACTGTTGTTATTTGCACTCCCATTTGACATAGGAGAAGATTGTTCTGTTGCCCCAGTGTAGGCTTTATAATTTGATACTTTCACTAGCAACAGTGTCCCCGAGGTGTAGTCCAACTTACTGGGCCGCTAGGAGCTCCCCTTAAACGAGTTTGGAGGTTATGTGTCGCACTATGTAGCTAGTGTGACACATAGCTAGTGCGACACATAACCTCCAAACTCGTTTAAGGGGAGCTCCTAGCGGCCCAGTAAGTGGGACTACCTGAGGTGATAAATTGATCCTCCCCCGTCTGTCTATGAAAACAATACATGTTTATAGAACTCTCCAAGGAGTACAGGGGACATTGAGGCCGGTGCACGGTTCAGCGCGCATCAACCGCCATGGCCAAACCTGCCTCCAAGGAAACCTTCAAGCAGAAGTTTGCCAGCATCTTCCGCCGCAAGGAGAGCGC
Organism: Luidia sarsii; assembly: GCA_949987565.1. Classification (NCBI taxonomy): domain Eukaryota; kingdom Metazoa; phylum Echinodermata; class Asteroidea; order Paxillosida; family Luidiidae; genus Luidia; species Luidia sarsii. The sequence goes on from OX465104.1 coordinate 15,262,099, forward strand.
CATCATCACCAATGTCGCCACCGAGGCCCGGACGGAGGAGTTTCTCGTCACGCCGGCGCTCCTGAAGGTTCTTAGCATCGCTTCCAATTCAAATTCTCCGACCCCCTTTTTCCGTGCTGTATGAGAATATATAGCAAAGAAAATTGGATTGAACTTGAGCCTGAGACCACTGGCTTTAATGTACAACCACTCTTACCCATCCGAGCTATCCAGCTCTTAGATAATGGCCTGCCCAAAATAGTCAACTACCTTCGGTGGGGTGGGGGTGCCAGTCACAAGCATTCAACCATTAGCTCTTGAGGTATGTGAAAATAGCAACGGAAATTTCATTGTACCAGGACTTAAAACTGTGACCTGTGGCTTAATAACATACCAGTGCTCTAATTATCTGAGCTGTCTAATGTCCTTCCCAAATAGTCCTGCCGTGGTGGGTGCGCCAGTCAGAACCATCAACTGCCGCACATCTCCTGGGTTCACGCCCCCATTGTCATTCAGACGCCAGCAACAATTAGTGAGGGTCAGCCCCACAGAATGCTGCCATCTTTGTCCTGACCCCCAGGCCTTTTCTCTTCTCTCTTTTTTTTGGCCGACAACAACAGGAGATCAATAAGGACAGTCCCGCCAGCCAGAGGGTCAAGGCAATCCGAGATCTGTGTGAGCTGGTGACCACCAAGAGACTGGAAGACGTAAGTACGGACAGGAGGCCTTCTGGTCCACAGTTTCATCCTTAAATGACCCAGAATTGCACAAATCTCCAGAAAATTAAAGGGGTCCTTTCTCAAAGGCCGTATTGTTCCTTGGATTGTCTTTCAGAATGGCATTGAAGCCTTGTGGGCAGCCACTGCTGATTTCCTGGAGCCACAGGTACCCATGGAGCATCGACACCTTATGCTGACCTTCATCAAATGTATCATTGCGGGCCAGGTAAGTTAGGTCTCCATCTACCCTCCCTGCCTGCCTCATCCCCTCCCTTCACATCTCCTTCTCTCTGTCCTTCCTCTCTCTCCCTCACTCTCCTCCCCTCCCTCTCTCTCCCTCACTCTCCTCCCATCCCTCTCTCTCCCCCTCCCTCCCCCTCCCTCCCTCCTCCCTCTCCCTCCCTCCTCCCTCTCCCTCCCTCCCTCTCCCCTTCTCCCTCTCCCACTTCCTCCATCTCTCCCTATCCCTCTCTCCCTCTCTCCCTTCTCTCTTTCCCTCCCTCTCCCTTTCTCCCTCTCCCCTTCCTCCATCTCTCCCTATCCCTCTCTCCCTCTCTCCCTTCTCTCTCTCCCTGCCTCTCCCTTTCTCCCTCTCCCCTTCCTCTATCTCTCCCTATCCCTCTCTCCCTCTCTCCCTTCTCTCTCTCCCTCCCTCTCCCTTTCTCCCTCTCCCCTTCCTCCATCTCTCCCTATCCCTCTCTCCCTCTCTCCCTTCTCTCTCTCCCTCCCTCTCCCTTTCTCCCTCTCCCCTTCCTCCATCTCTCCCTATCCATCTCTCCCTCTCCCCCTTCTCTCTCTCCCTCCCTCCTCCCTCTCCCTCCCTCTCCCTTTCTCCCCTTCCTTCATCTCTCCCTATCCCTCTCTCTCTCCCCTTCCCCATCTCCCTCCCTCTCCCTCCCTCTCCCTCCCTCTCCCTTTCTCCCTCTCCCCTTCCTTCATCTCTCTAGCCCTCTCTCCCTCTCCCCTTCCCCATCTCCCTCCCTCTCCCTCCCTCTCCCCTTCCCCATCTCCCTCCCTCTCCCTCCCTCTCCCTCCCTCTCCCTCCCTCTCCCTCCCTCTCCCTTTCTCCCTCTCCCCTTCCTTCATCTCTCCCTATCCCTCTCCCCCTCTCCCCTTCCCCATCTCCCTCCCTCCCTCCTCCCTCTCCCTTCCTCTCCCTTTCTCCCTCTCTCCTTCCTCCATCTCTCCCTATCCCTCTCTCCCTCTCCCCCTTCCCCCTCTCCCTCCCTCCTCTCTCTCCCTCCCTCCCTCTCCCCTTCTCCCTCTCCCACTTCCTCCATCTCTCCATATCCCTCTCTCCCTCTCTCCCTTCTCTCTCTCCCTCCCTCTCCCTTTCTCCCTCTTCCCTTCCTCCATCTCTCCCTATCCCTCTCTCCCTCTCTCCCTTCTCTCTCTCCCTCCCTCTCCCCCTCCCTCTCCCTTTCTTCCTCTCCCCTTCCTCCATCTCCCCTTCCTCCATCTCTCCCTATCCCTCTCTCCCTCTCCCCCTTCTCTCTCCCTCCCTCCTCCCTCTCCCTCCCTCTCCCTTTCTCCCCTTTCTTCATCTCTCCCTATCCCTCTCTCTCTCCCCTCCCCATCTCCCTCCCTCTCCCCTTCCCCATCTCCCTCCCTCTCCCTCCCTCTCCCCTTCCCCATCTCCCTCCCTCTCCCTCCCTCTCCCTCCCTCTCCCTCCCTCTCCCTCCCTCTCCCTCCCTCTCCCTCCCTCTCCCTTTTTCCCTCTCCACTTCCTTCATCTCTCCCTATCCCTCTCCCCCTCTCCCCTTCCCCATCTCCCTCCCTCTCCCTCCCTCTCCCTCCCTCTCCCTCCCTCTCCCTCCCTCTCCCTCCCTCTCCCTCCCTCTCCCTCTCCCTCCCTCTCTCTCCCTCTCCCTCTCTCTCCCTTTCTCCTTCTCCCCTTCCTCCATCTCTCCCTATCCCTCTCTCCCTCTCCCCCTTCTCTCTCTCCCTCCCTCTCCCTCCCTCTCCCTCCCTCTCCCTCTCATTGGCTGGTTAATTCCATCCTGTGACTTTTTCTGTGATCAGGGTGAGCGGTTGGAGCTGATGAGGGCAGTCTTCTTTGACGTCATCAGGAAGCACTCCATCTTTGAGGACCTTCCCCAACGGTAGGCTGAGAATGTGAAGCAAAAACCAGTGCCATTCTGAACGACAAGGGGAAAAGGCCGGATCACCCACAGTCACAGTCCCCCCATCCAACACCTGGCCTTTTGTGGTCTGATAGTAACGCAGTAATTATTAAAAACTGCTTCCTGACTCGAATGTCAGTTCAGTATATATTACACTCAACTCAGAGAGTTTGGCCACACCTGTTTTGTGTCACATGAATCTCCCCAATCATTCTATACCATTGTTCTGGGCATAGAATCACTTAGTCATCGTAGTGATGCTGTCCGTTTAAGCCGGGTGAAAATGTGGATGAAGCGTCTTCAGACAATTCAACCTCATGGCCTCAACATCCAGGAGGGGAATGATTAACACCCTGCATGTTTACCAATAATCCTTATTTTGTGTTCACTCCCCCATTTCTGTATTTATTTTGGCCCTGTCATTCTGCATTTGAGAAAGGTTCTGCCAGGTTCAAAATGTTAGTCCCTCTACATTTTCTGAGATTTCTTTTTTGGTTGTTTAACGCTCCCGACAATTCTCGGGATGCACTCACTCACAGCACGGTGTTATGCCCAGGGATTCCTCGGGCTAATAGTGCAATGGTGTGCTACCCTCTTTGGTTCAAGCATTGAAATATTTATACTGTGCACAATGATACTACATGCATCAGGTAACCAGCGGTGCTGGCAGTAAGTAAATAGTTTTGCGATATACAAAAATGTTGCAAACTGCTTTCTGACTAAAAAAACCAAAATGCAAATCATAAAATTTAGTGGACCTGACGTTTCGATCCTAGCAGGACCTTTCTCAAAGGCAGAGTGACGAGGACAAAACAGGTTTTGTCCTCGTCACTCTGCCTTTGAGAAAGGTCCTGCTAGGATCGAAACATCAGGCCCACTAAATTTTATGATAAATAGTTTTGCGACGTTACTTTGCCCCTCAGACTGATCCATCATTTGAAGCTCAAAGTCTGTAACCTGCTCATTTCCTCCATTCTGACCATATTTTCTGTTTGTGTGCAAGAGGGATGAATTGGGGCATTGAGTTATTCTTCGCAAAGCTTCTCTAAAGAGTCTGTGGATGCTTGCCCCTTTGTGCTCAGACTGGACGTCCTGAAGTCGCTGAGCGCCAACGGCAAAAACCTGCTGCATTTTGAGGAGGACATGGGTGCCTTTCTCCTTGCTTGGATGCCGGACGTCATCAGCTACGGCATGTAAGTGCAACCATCCCCCCTTACTAGAGCACTCTTTCTCTCTCTGTTAGGGAAAGCCACCATCTAAGGGCTGGACACCTCAGGCGGAAGAACACTGGTATGTTAATCCAGAGGTCTTGGCTTCCAGTCCAGTCAAAGTTTTCATTGCCAATTTTTTCAATTTGTTCAAAAGCTCCCTGTGCATTTTTCCTTGTTTGTTTAATTTAATAAATGGCAATGAATATTTTGACCGGACTGAGACTCGAACCAGTGATCTTTGGTTTTAAGTACCGGCGCTCTTACCATCTGAGCTATCCAGCCCTTAGATGGTGGCTTTTCCAAATAGTCAACTAGTCTTTGCCGGGGGTAAGGGCGCCAGTCAGAAGCAATTTTGTTTAAAATCATTTTGTAGCCCTTCAAAATTTCCTTTTAGGTAATATGAAAGGTGCAGTATTGGGCTGATGATACCATAACTGATTTCATTTGGTTAAATCTGACATTTTTCTCCTTTGTGCCACAGGACGGCTGAGTTTCTGGGCCTTCTCGTGAACGTCTTCAAATTCAACTCCTGCTACCTTGATGACCATATTGTAGCTGGGCTTGTCAAGTAGGTCCCAGTTTTTCAAAGTTTTGGGGATTTTTGTTTTTTTAAATCTCTTTTTAAACTCGGTTTAAACTCGACGTACACTTTGTACTCAGTGCTAAGTCCGATTGCCTGTTGGGGAAAAAGAAGCAGTAGGGCCGTTCCCACTACACCAAATAAATGTGATTATTTGGATCGCGATTTGAATCGCGATTCAAACTCTACTCTTTTTGCGTGTGGGGACACAATAAAGGTGATTATTAGTGGGATTTGAATCGCGATTCGGACTCCATTTAAAGTGAGACTTTTTCAAATAATCGCGTTTATTTGCGACGCGATGTGTGGGAACACTCCGCTCAAATTGCACCGGTTTTTTTTAAGCCCATGATGCATTGCGCAAGCATGCCATTTCCGGCCAGCAGCTTACTGCCAGAAAGTGCAGCACAGGGTTTGTTTACTTTTGTCAGCGAGTCCCGCCATTCCCGCTTGCGCAGCGCGACCACATGATAACCGCAATCGGCTCGCGTTTATTTGCGACGCGATTATTTGGCCGGTGTGAACATGAAGAAAAAAAACGTTTTTGAATCGCGATTCAAATCGCGATTATTTTCGTAGTGGCAACGGCCCTACTGGAAGGTTTATGGTGACACCATGTAACACATCCCTTTTGTGAATGATTAACACCTTCCATGTTTATCAATAACCCCTCTTTTGTGTTCACTCCCTCACTTCTCTCTTTCACCCTTTCCCTTTGATGTTTCTTCCCCATCCACTACCTTATCCTTGCCCAAACCACTGTGGGCCCTGCTCTTCCCTTGGATGTTTTCCCCCATCCACTATCTTATCCTTGCCCAAACCCCTGTGGGCCCTGCTCTTCCCTTTAATGTTTTCCCCCCATCCACTACCTTATCCTTGCCCAAACCCCTGTGGGCCCTGCTCTTCCCTTGGATGTTCCCCCCATCCACTACCTTATCCTTGCCCAAACCCCTGTGGGCCCTGCTCTTCCCTTGGATGTTTCCCCCATCCACTACCTTATCCTTGTCCAAACCCCTGTGGGCCCTGCTCTTCCCTTGGATGTTTCCCCCATCCACTACCTTATCCTTGCCCAAACCCCTGTGGGCCCTGCTCTTCCCTTGGATGTTTTCCCCCATCCACTACCTTATCCTTGCCCAAACCCCTGTGGGCCCTGCTCTTCCCTTGGATGTTTCCCCCATCCACTACCTTATCCTTGTCCAAACCCCTGTGGGCCCTGCTCTTCCCTTGGATGTTTTCCCCCATCCACTACCTTATCCTTTCCCAAACCCCTGTGGGCCCTGCTCTTCTCTTGGATGTTTCCCCCATCCACTACCTTATCCTTGCCCAAACCCCTGTGGGCCCTGCTCTTCCCTTGGATGTTTCCCCCATCCACTACCTTATCCTTGCCCAAACCCCTGTGGGCCCTGCTCTTCTCTTGGATGTTTCTCCCATCCACTACCTTATCCTTGCCCAAACCCCTGTGGGCCCTGCTCTTCCCTTGGATGTTTCCCCCATCCACTACCTTATCCTTGTCCAAACCCCTGTGGGCCCTGCTCTTCCCTTGGATGTTTCCCCCATCCACTACCTTATCCTTGCCCAAACCCCTGTGGGCCCTGCTCTTTCCTTGGATGTTTTCCCCCATCCACTACCTTATCCTTGCCCAAACCCCTGTGGGCCCTGCTCTTCCCTTGGATGTTTCCCCCATCCACTACCTTATCCTTGTCCAAACCCCTGTGGGCCCTGCTCTTCCCTTGGATGTTTCCCCCATCCACTACCTTATCCTTGCCCAAACCCCTGTGGGCCCTGCTCTTCCCTTGGATGTTTCCCCCATCCACTACCTTATCCTTGCCCAAACCCCTGTGGGCCCTGCTCTTCCCTTGGATGTTTCCCCCATCCACTACCTTATCCTTGCCCAAACCCCTGTGGGCCCTGCTCTTCCCTTGGATGTTTCCCCCATCCACTACCTTATCCTTGCCCAAACCCCTGTGGGCCCTGCTCTTCCCTTGGATGTTTCCCCCATCCACTACCTTATCCTTGCCCAAACCCCTGTGGGCCCTGCTCTTCCCTTGGATGTTTTCCCCCATCCACTACCTTATCCTTGCCCAAACCCCTGTGGGCCCTGCTCTTCCCTTGGATGTTTTCCCCCATCCACTACCGTATCCTTGCCCAAACCCCTGTGGGCCCTGCTCTTCCCTTGGATGTTTCCCCCATCCACTACCTTATCCTTGCCCAAACCCCTGTGGGCCCTGCTCTTCCCTTGGATGTTTCCCCCCATCCACTACCTTATCCTTGCCCAAACCCCTGTGGGCCCTGCTCTTCCCTTGGATGTTTTCCCCCCATCCACTACCTTATCCTTGCCCAAACCCCTGTGGGCCCTGCTCTTCCCTTGGATGTTTTCCCCCATCCACTACCTTATCCTTGCCCAAACCCCTGTGGGCCCTGCTCTTCCCTTGGATGTTTTCCCCCATCCACTCCCTTATCCTTGCCCAAACCCCTGTGGGCCCTGCTCTTCCCTTGGATGTTTTCCCCCATCCACTACCTTATCCTTGCCCAAACCCCTGTGGGCCCTGCTCTTCCCTTGGATGTTTTCCCCCATCCACTACCTTATCCTTGCCCAAACCCCTGTGGGCCCTGCTCTTCCCTTGGATGTTTTCCCCCATCCACTACCTTATCCTTGCCCAACCCCTGTGGGCCCTGCTCTTCCCTTGGATGTTTTCCCCCATCCACTACCTTATCCTTGCCCAAACCCCTGTGGGCCCTGCTCTTCCCTTGGATGTTTTCCCCCATCCACTACCTTATCCTTGCCCAAACCCCTGTGGGCCCTGCTCTTCCCTTGGATGTTTTCCCCCATCCACTACCTTATCCTTGCCCAAACCCCTGTGGGCCCTGCTCTTCCCTTTGATTTCACCCTACTGTTCTCTGTCTGTCATCCGTGTCTCTGTTACTCTGCCCTTCCTTTTTGTTTCTGTCCATGCCATTCTGCCTTTGAGAAAGCTCTCACTAGGATCGAAACACCAGGCCCTCCTAAATTTTTGTGTGGCTCTGAGAAGAGCCGGTAACTCAACGTTCAGGGGCAGTGTGTTCTCTTCCCGTCATGATCTCTGCTTGACTACCGACCCACCCTCTGTCTTGCCCACAGGCACACGTGTACGGTGTGCAGTCGGACTGGAAGGGAGTACGACATCGAGCAGTCCCTGAAGGTCCTGGAGGCAGTGGTGTGCTACAGCTGCCTGCCCACCGAGTCTCTCTACAACTTTGTCACGGCGCTCTGCCGCACCGTGGGAGTGCAGGAGTTTGCCCGGGCCAGCTGGAAGGTGCGTGCTCCGACTTCAGCGGCGTCTGTCGGCCTCGGCTGGCAGTCTACTGCCACGTTCTGTTTGTTTACCCTTGGTAGGCAAGTCTACCACCTATATGGATGGAGGCTCATGCCTTGATTCAGACTAGTCACCCCTCCCAGTTCTGTTTGTCAGTCTCGACTGTCAGTCTTCCACCAATAGGGATGGAGGCTCATGCCTTGATTCAGACTAGTCACCCCCTCCCAGTTCTGTTTGTCAGTCTCGACTGTCAGTCTTCCACCAATAGGGATGGAGGCTCATGCCTTGCTTCAGACTAGTCACCCCTCCCAGTTCTATTTGTCAGCCTTGGCTGGCAGTCTACCACCTATAGGGATGGAGGCTCATGCCTTGCTTCAGACTAGTCACCCCTCCCAGTTCTATTTGTCAGCCTTGGCTGGCAGTCTACCACCAATAGGGATGGAGGCTCATGCCTTGCTTCAGACTAGTCACCCCTCCCAGTTCTATTTGTCAGCCTTGGCTGGCAGTCTACCACTAATAGGGATGGAGGCTCATGCCTTGCTTCAGACTAGTCACCCCTCCCAGTTCTATTTGTCATCCTTGGCTGGCAGTCTACCACCAATAGGGATAGAGGCTCATGCCTTGCTTCAGACTAGTCACCCCCTCCCAGTTCTATTTGTCAGCCTTGGCTGGCAGTCTACCACCTATAGGGATGGAGGCTCATGCCTTGATTCAGACTAGTCACTCTCTTCCCAGTTCTGTTTGTCAGCCTTGGCTGGCAGTCTACCACCAATAGGGATGGAGGCTTATGCCTTGCTTCAGACTAGTCACCCCTCCCAGTTCTATTTGTCATCCTTGGCTGGCAGTCTACCACCAATATGGATGGAGGCTCATGCCTTTCTTCAGACTAGTCACCCCTCCCAGTTCTATCTGTCAGCCTTGGCTGGGAGTCTACCACCTATAGGGATGGAGGCTCATGCCTTGATTCAGACTAGTCACTCTCTTCCCAGTTCTGTTTGTCAGCCTTGGCTGGCAGTCTACCACCAATAGGGATGGAGGCTCATGCCTTGCTTCATACTAGTCACCCCCTCCCAGTTCTGTTTGTCAGTCTCGACTGTCAGTCTTCCACCAATAGGGATGGAGGCTCATGCCTTGCTTCAGACAAGTCACCCCCTCCCAGTTCTATTTGTCAGCTTTGACTGTCAGTCTACCACCTATAGGGATGGAGGCTCATGCCTTACTTCAGACTAGTCACACCCTCCCAGTTCTATTTGTCAGCCTTGGCTGGCAGTCTACCACCAATAGGGATGGAGGCTTATGCCTTGCTTCAGACTAGTCACCCCTCCCAGTTCTATTTGTCAGCCTTGGCTGGCAGTCTACCACCAATATGGATGGAGGCTCATGCCTTTCTTCAGACTAGTCACCCCTCCCAGTTCTATTTGTCAGCCTTGGCTGGCAGTCTACCACCTATAGGGATGGAGGCTCATGCCTTGCTTCAGACTAGTCACCCCTCCCAGTTCTATATGTCAGCCTTGGCTGGCAGTCTACCACCAATGTGGATGGAGGCTCATGCCTTGCTTCAGACTAGTCACCCCCTCCCAGTTCTGTTTGTCAGCCTTGGCTGGCAGTCTACCACCTATAGGGATGGAGGCTCATGCCTTGATTCAGACTAGTCACCCCCTCCCAGTTCTATCTGTCAGCCTTGGCTGGCAGTCTACCACCTATAGGGATGGAGGCTCATGCCTTGCTTCAGACAAGTCACCCCTCCCAGTTCTATATGTCAGCCTTGGCTGGCAGTCTACCACCAATAGGGATGGAGGCTCATGCCTTGCTTCAGACAAGTCACCCTCCCGGTTCTATTTGTCAGCCTTGGCTGGCAGTCTACCACCTATAGGGATGGAGGCTCATGCCTTGCTTCAGACTAGTCACCCCTCCCAGTTCTATATGTCAGCCTTGGCTGGCAGTCTACCACCAATGTGGATGGAGGCTCATGCCTTGATTCAGACTAGTCACCCCCTCCCAGTTCTATTTGTCAGCCTTGGCTGGCAGTCTACCACCAATAGGGATGGAGGCTCATGCCTTGCTTCAGACTAGTCACCCCTCCCAGTTCTATATGTCAGCCTTGGCTGGCAGTCTACCACCAATAGGGATGGAGGCTCATGCCTTGATTCAGGCTAGTCACCCCCTCCTAGTTCTATTTGTCAGCCTTGGCTGGCAGTCTACCAACAATAGGGAAGGAGGCTCATGCCTTGATTCAGACTAGTCACTCTCTTCCCAGTTCTATATGTCAGCCTTGGCTGGCAGTCTTCCACCAATAGGGAAGGAGGCTCATGCCTTGATTCAGACTAGTCACTCTCTTCCCAGTTCTATATGTCAGCCTTGGCTGGCAGTCTCCACGACTCAAACTCTCCATCTCTGATTTGATTTGATTTCAGCTAATGCGCAACCTCCTTGGCACCCACCTGGGCCACAGTGCCATCTACACAATGTGCAGCATCATGGAGAATGGGTAAGACCTATGCAGCTGCTAGCAACAGACCATTGGTCCCATTGCATTGCACAGTGCTTCCCCATGCCCATCTTCAAATCGTAGCTTTGAATGAAGCCTTTCTTTTATGGTTATTGAAAAATGGCAAAGAAACCTTTGACTGAATCCGAGACGCAGGTTTTGTGTACGCAAGACCAGAGGTCTTGGGTTGAAGTCTGGGTCCAGTCAAAGTTTTTTGGGGGCAATTTTTCAAAATTGTTAAAAAGTTTTTCAGTTGTTCCCTTATTTATTTGAATTTTCAACAAAGTTTAAAAGTTCCCAGTCAGTTTTTTGTTTTATATGTTTGATTTTTCAAAATTGTTTTGAAGTTCCTAGTGACTTTTTCCTTTATTTGTTTGGCTTTCCTTTTTGGGTCTCAGACAGAACCAGGGTGACGTGATTCTGCTGCGAGGGGCCGTGTTCTATGTGGGCATGGCACGCTGGGGGTCCATGAGAGTGCAGTCTCTGAAGCACAACTTTACCTCAGTCCTGCCCAGCTTTCTGAAGGTGAGCATCTGCCAGACGGCGTGTGGGTGATGGGGAGTGAGGGAAGTCAGTACAATCCTCAGACCTCAGGCCTTAGCCGCCTTAGCCCTTGCCCTGGCCCTGTCCCCAGCTCTCGTCCTCCCAGCCTCAACCCCAAGTCTTACCCCACACCTTTGCCTCGCCCTAGCCCTAGCCCTAGCTCTGTAGCCTCAGCCCCAATCTCAGTACCTTCCATAACCCTAGCTTTAGCCTTAGCCTCAGCACAAGTCTTGTATCTCAGTCTCAGTTCTTACCCTAGCCATAGCCCTAGCTTTAGCCCTAGCACTAGCCTCATAGCTAGCACTTGAGTCCCAGTTGCAGTACTTACCCTAACCATAGCCCTACTGTAGCTTTAGCCCTAGCACTAGCCTCATAGCTAGCCCTTGAGTCCCAGTCTCAGTGCTTCCCCCAGCCATAGCCCTAGCTTTAGCCCTAGCAATAGCCTCATAGCTAGCACTTGAGTCCCATTTGCAGTTCTTACCCTAGCCATAGCCCTAGCCCTAGCTTTAGCCCTAGCACTAGCCTCATAGCTAGCCCTTGAGTCCCAGTTGCAGTACTTACCCTAACCATAGCCCTACTGTAGCTTTAGTCCTAGCACTAGCCTCATAGCTAGCACTTGAGTCCCAGTTGCAGTACTTACCCTAACCATAGCCCTACTGTAGCTTTAGCCCTAGCACTAGCCTCATAGCTAGCACTTGAGTCCCAGTTGCAGTACTTACCCTAACCATAGCCCTACTGTAGCTTTAGCCCTAGCACTAGCCTCATAGCTAGCACTTGAGTCCCAGTCTCAGTGCTTCCCCTAGCCATAGCCCTAGCTTTAGCCCTAGCAATAGCCTCATAGCTAGCCCTTGAGTCCCAGTTGCAGTACTTACCCTAACCATAGCCCTACTGTAGCTTTAGCCCTAGCACTAGCCTCATAGCTAGCACTTGAGTCCCAGTCTCAGTGCTTCCCCTAGCCATAGCCCTAGCTTTAGCCCTAGCAATAGCCTCATAGCTAGCCCTTGAGTCCCAGTCTCATTGCTTCCCCTAGCCATAGCCCTAGCTTTAGCCCTACCGCTAGCCTCATAGACCTAGCCCTAGCACTTGCCCTAGCACTCGCTCACAAATGAGTCCCAGTCTCATTACTTACCCAGCCAGGGTCCAGCCTCAGCCTCAGCCCCAGTCTTAGCATTTATCCTATCCCTTAGCCCTTCCTCTACCTCTAGGTAGAGGACAGGAAGGTTAGACAAGATGGCAAAGGGTTCTGATAAGAGTCAGTAGACCCCGGCCTCTCACAGAAGCTCCGCTGTCACGGCAGCAATTTTTTATGAACCATCTCCTGGTGAAAGACTCTGTTCTAACCGCCGCTCGTGATCCGCCCGCAGGCACTGCGCTGCAGGCATCCCCTGGTGGCCTACGAGGTGACCCTGTCCCTGCAGCGGCTGGTCAAGAAGTACGGCAAGGACATGCAGCCCGTCACCTGGGACATTGTGCTGGACATCATCGAGGATCTCTTCCGGAACATTGGCGTGAGTGTAGCGGGCCCTCTGAGTCGCTGTGGTCCTTCCTGATCCTTTGTCTCCGTGTTTGATTTGTGTCTTTCATTTTGTCTCCTCTCAAAAGAGGAGGAGTCTTTGGAATGGTTGCTCAATTGGTCTGTTCTATCTATTTTGCATATTCAATGAGGGCTTGCGTTACTCGATTTACCTTCAGAATGCTGAGTGCTTTGAAAACAGGCAGCTTGGGCGAGATTTGAACTCCTGCTTTCTAGTGCAGACTTACCAATCACTTGACCACTGAGCTGCAAGCCATGGCATACTTCCACTTATACTCTTTGCCACTGGACCACTGATCTGGTCAAAGTCTTGTGGTTCAATGGAATCTGTTTTAGTGGTAGGTACCGTGTTCAATCATAGGTTTCATTTGATTTCTTCATTTGTAGATCTACTCGACCCATGAGCAGCTTCCCGATGACCTACATGACCTCCTGACGACCTCTGAACTCCTTCATGAGACCAAGTCCTTCAGTGGCTCGGCCACAAGACTCTTTGCAATCGTGGAGGAGTTTGCCAGCATCCGACCGGTCAGTGCAGCCTCCTTCCTTCTTCGGCTGAGGTCTTGGTCAAAGCCTCAGCCCTGGCCCCTTGCTAGCCATCAGCCATGAGCTCTGGACCCAGGCAGAGACCTAGCTTTAGACGTAGCCATGAGCCCAAGGCCTTAGATCTTTGCCCCAAGCCCTACTATACATACAGCCCTACCCACAGTCCTAGCCCCAGCCCTACCCACTGCCCTAGCCCCAGCCCTACCCACAGCCCTAGCCCCAGCCCCAGCCCTAGCCCCAGCCCCAGCCCTAGCTCCAGCCCTACTCACAGCCTAAGATCTAACCCTATCCCCAGCTGTAACCCCAAGCCTCAGCCCTGGCCCCATTGCTAGCCATCAGCCATGAGCTCTGGACCCAGGCAGAGACCTAGCTTTAGACGTAGCCATGAGCCCAAGGTCTTAGATCTTTGCCCCAAGCCCTACTATACATACAGCCCTACCCACAGTCCTAGCCCCAGCCCTACCCACTGCCCTAGCCCCAGCCCCAGCTCCAGCCCCAGCTCCAGCCCTAGCTCCAGCCCTACCCACAAGGTCTAACCCTAGCCCCAGCTGTAACCCCAAGTCCTAGCCCTCTAGCCTTACCAATCCCTTAGCCATAGCCCTTGCCACAGCCCTCACCATACTCTTAGCCACACCCACAGTCCTAGCCACACCTAAATCCTTAGCTACACCCACACCCAGAGCCCTTGCTTCACCCAGAGCCCTTGCCTCACCCACAGCCCTTGCCTCACCCACAGCCCTTGCCTCACCCACAGCCCTTGCCTCACCCACAGCCCTTGCCTCACCCACAGCCCTTGCCTCACCCACAGCCCTTGCCTCACCCACAGCCCTTGCCTCACCCACAGCCCTTGCCTTACCCACAGCCCTTGCCTCACCCACAGCCCTTGCCTCACCCACAGCCCTTGCCTCACCCACAGCCCTTGCCTTACCCACAGCCCTTGCCTCACCCACAGCCCTTGCCTCACCCACAGCCCTTGCCTCACCCACAGCCCTTGCCTCACCCACAGCCCTTGCCTCACCCACAGCCCTTGCCTCACCCACAGCCCTTGCCTCACCCACAGCCCTTGCCTCACCCACAGCCCTTGCCTTACCCACAGCCCTTGCCTCACCCACAGCCCTTGCCTCACCCACAGCCCTTGCCTTACCCACAGCCCTTGCCTCACCCACAGCCCTTGCCTCACCCACAGCCCTTGCCTCACCCACAGCCCTTGCCCCACCCACAGCCCTTGCCTCACCCACAGCCCTTGCCTCACTCACAGCCCTTGCCTCACCCACAGCCCTTGCCTCACTCACAGCCCTTGCCTCACCCACAGCCCTTGCCTCACCCACAGCCCTTGCCTCACCCACAGCCCTTGCCTCACTCACAGCCCTTGCCTCACCCACAGCCCTTGCCTCACTCACAGCCCTTGCCTCACCCACAGCCCTTGCCTCACCCACAGCCCTTGCCTCACCCACAGCCCTTGCCTCACTCACAGCCCTTGCCTCACTCACAGCCCTTGCCTCACCTACAGCCCTTGCCTCACCCACAGCCCTTGCCTCACCCACAGCCCTTGCCTCACCCACAGCCCTTGCCTCACTCACAGCCCTTGCCTCACCCACAGCCCTTGCCTCACCCACAGCCCTTGCCTCACCCACAGCCCTTGCCTCACCCACAGCCCTTGCCTCACTCACAGCCCTTGCCTCACCCACAGCCCTTGCCTCACCCACAGCCCTTGCCTCACCCACAGCCCTTGCCTCACCCACAGCCCTTGCCTCACCCACAGCCCTTGCCTCACCCACAGCCCTTGCCTCACCCACAGCCCTTGCCTCACCCACAGCCCTTGCCTCACCCACAGCCCTTGCCTCACTCACAGCCCTTGCCTGACTCACAGCCCTTGCCTGACCCACAGCCCTTGCCTCACCCACAGCCCTTTGCCTCACCCACAGCCCTTGCCTCACCCACAGCCCTTGCCTGACTCACAGCCCTTGCCTCACCCACAGCCCTTGCCTCACCCACAGCCCTTGCCTCACCCACAGCCCTTGCCTCACCCACAGCCCTTGCCTCACCCACAGCCCTTGCCTCACCCACAGCCCTTGCCTCACCCACAGCCCTTGCCTCACCCACAGCCCTTGCCTCACCCACAGCCCTTGCCTCACCCACAGCCCTTGCCTCACCCACAGCCCTTGCCTCACCCACAGCCCTTGCCTCACCCACAGCCCTTGCCTGACTCACAGCCCTTGCCTCACCCACAGCCCTTGCCTCACCCACAGCCCTTGCCTGACTCACAGCCCTTGCCTCACTCACAGCCCTTGCCTCACCCACAGCCCTTGCCTCACCCACAGCCCTTGCCTCACCCACAGCCCTTGCCTCACCCACAGCCCTTGCCTCACCCACAGCCCTTGCCTCACTCACAGCCCTTGCCTCACTCACAGCCCTTGCCTCACTCACAGCTCTTGCCTCACCCACAGCCCTTGCCTCACCCACAGCCCTTGCCTCACCCACAGCCCTTGCCTCACCCACAGCCCTTGCCTCACCCACAGCCCTTGCCTCACCCACAGCCCTTGCCTCACCCACAGCCCTTGCCTCACCCACAGCCCTTGCCTCACCCACAGCCCTTGCCTCACTCACAGCTCTTGCCTCACCCACAGCCCTTGCCTCACCCACAGCCCTTGCCTGACTCACAGCCCTTGCCTCACCCACAGCCCTTGCCTCACCCACAGCCCTTGCCTCACCCACAGCCCTTGCCTCACCCACAGCCCTTGCCTCACCCACAGCCCTTGCCTCACCCACAGCCCTTGCCTCACCCACAGCCCTTGCCTCACCCACAGCCCTTGCCTCACCCACAGCCCTTGCCTCACTCACAGCCCTTGCCTGACTCACAGCCCTTGCCTGACCCACAGCCCTTGCCTCACCCACAGCCCTTTGCCTCACCCACAGCCCTTGCCTCACCCACAGCCCTTGCCTGACTCACAGCCCTTGCCTCACCCACAGCCCTTGCCTCACCCACAGCCCTTGCCTCACCCACAGCCCTTGCCTCACCCACAGCCCTTGCCTCACCCACAGCCCTTGCCTCACCCACAGCCCTTGCCTCACCCACAGCCCTTGCCTCACCCACAGCCCTTGCCTCACCCACAGCCCTTGCCTCACCCACAGCCCTTGCCTCACCCACAGCCCTTGCCTCACCCACAGCCCTTGCCTCACCCACAGCCCTTGCCTCACCCACAGCCCTTGCCTCACCCACAGCCCTTGCCTCACCCACAGCCCTTGCCTCACCCACAGCCCTTGCCTCACCCACAGCCCTTGCCTCACCCACAGCCCTTGCCTCACCCACAGCCCTTGCCTGACTCACAGCCCTTGCCTCACCCACAGCCCTTGCCTCACCCACAGCCCTTGCCTCACCCACAGCCCTTGCCTCACTCACAGCCCTTGCCTGACTCACAGCCCTTGCCTCACCCACAGCCCTTGCCTCACCCACAGCCCTTGCCTCACCCACAGCCCTTGCCTCACCCACAACCCTTGCCTCACTCACAGCCCTTGCCTCACCCACAGCCCTTGCCTCACCCACAGCCCTTGCCTCACCCACAGCCCTTGCCTCACCCACAGCCCTTGCCTCACCCACAGCCCTTGCCTCACCCACAGCCCTTGCCTCACCCACAGCCCTTGCCTCACCCACAGCCCTTGCCTCACCCACAGCCCTTGCCTCACTCACAGCCCTTGCCTGACTCACAGCCCTTGCCTGACCCACAGCCCTTGCCTCACCCACAGCCCTTTGCCTCACCCACAGCCCTTGCCTCACCCACAGCCCTTGCCTGACTCACAGCCCTTGCCTCACCCACAGCCCTTGCCTCACCCACAGCCCTTGCCTCACCCACAGCCCTTGCCTCACCCACAGCCCTTGCCTCACCCACAGCCCTTGCCTCACCCACAGCCCTTGCCTCACTCACAGCCCTTGCCTCACCCACAGCCCTTGCCTGACTCACAGCCCTTGCCTCACTCACAGCCCTTGCCTCACTCACAGCCCTTGCCTCACCCACAGCCCTTGCCTGACTCACAGCCCTTGCCTCACTCACAGCCCTTGCCTCACCCACAGCCCTTGCCTCACTCACAGCCCTTGCCTGACTCACAGCCCTTGCCTCACCCACAGCCCTTGCCTCACCCACAGCCCTTGCCTCACCCACAGCCCTTGCCTCACCCACAGCCCTTGCCTGACTCACAGCCCTTGCCTCACCCACAGCCCTTGCCTCACCCACAGCCCTTGCCTGACTCACAGCCCTTGCCTCACTCACAGCCCTTGCCTCACCCACAGCCCTTGCCTCACCCACAGCCCTTGCCTCACCCACAGCCCTTGCCTCACCCACAGCCCTTGCCTCACCCACAGCCCTTGCCTCACTCACAGCCCTTGCCTCACCCACAGCCCTTGCCTCACTCACAGCTCTTGCCTCACCCACAGCCCTTGCCTCACCCACAGCCCTTGCCTGACTCACAGCCCTTGCCTCACCCACAGCCCTTGCCTCACCCACAGCCCTTGCCTCACCCACAGCCCTTGCCTCACCCACAGCCCTTGCCTGACTCACAGCCCTTGCCTCACCCACAGCCCTTGCCTCACCCACAGCCCTTGCCTCACTCACAGCCCTTGCCTCACCCACAGCCCTTGCCTCACCCACAGCCCTTGCCTCACCCACAGCCCTTAGCCACACACACACCCCTTGCCTCACCCACAGCCCTTGCCTCACCCACAGCCCTTGCCTGACCCACAGCCCTTGCCTCACTCACAGCCCTTGCCTCACCCACAGCCCTTGCCTCACCCACAGCCCTTGCCTCACCCACAGCCCTTGCCTCACCCACAGCCCTTGCCTGACTCACAGCCCTTGCCTCACCCACAGCCCTTGCCTCACCCACAGCCCTTGCCTCACCCACAGCCCTTGCCTCACCCACAGCCCTTGCCTCACTCACAGCCCTTGCCTCACCCACAGCCCTTGCCTCACCCACAGCCCTTGCCTCACCCACAGCCCTTGCCTCACCCACAGCCCTTGCCTGACTCACAGCCCTTGCCTCACCCACAGCCCTTGCCTCACCCACAACCCTTGCCTCACTCACAGCCCTTGCCTCACCCACAGCCCTTGCCTCACCCACAGCCCTTGCCTCACCCACAGCCCTTGCCTCACCCACAGCCCTTGCCTCACCCACAGCCCTTGCCTGACTCACAGCCCTTGCCTCACCCACAGCCCTTGCCTCACCCACAGCCCTTGCCTCACCCACAGCCCTTGCCTGACTCACAGCCCTTGCCTCACCCACAGCCCTTGCCTCACCCACAACCCTTGCCTCACTCACAGCCCTTGCCTCACCCACAGCCCTTGCCTCACCCACAGCCCTTGCCTCACCCACAGCCCTTGCCTGACTCACAGCCCTTGCCTCACCCACAGCCCTTGCCTCACCCACAGCCCTTGCCTCACCCACAGCCCTTGCCTCACCCACAGCCCTTGCCTCACCCACAGCCCTTGCCTCACCCACAGCCCTTGCCTCACCCACAGCCCTTGCCTCACCCACAGCCCTTGCCTCACCCACAGCCCTTGCCTCACTCACAGCCCTTGCCTCACCCACTGCCCTTGCCTCACCCACAGCCCTTGCCTCACCCACAGCCCTTGCCTCACCCACAGCCCTTGCCTCACTCACAGCCCTTGCCTCACCCACAGCCCTTGCCTCACCCACAGCCCTTGCCTGACTCACAGCCCTTGCCTCACCCACAGCCCTTGCCTCACCCACAGCCCTTGCCTCACCCACAGCCCTTGCCTCACCCACAGCCCTTGCCTCACCCACAGCCCTTGCCTCACTCACAGCCCTTGCCTCACCCACAGCCCTTGCCTCACCCACAGCCCTTGCCTGACTCACAGCCCTTGCCTCACCCACAGCCCTTGCCTCACCCACAGCCCTTGCCTCACCCACAGCCCTTGCCTCACCCACAGCCCTTGCCTCACCCACAGCCCTTGCCTCACCCACAGCCCTTGCCTCACCCACAGCCCTTGCCTCACCCACAGCCCTTGCCTCACCCACAGCCCTTGCCTCACCCACAGCCCTTGCCTGACTCACAGCCCTTGCCTCACCCACAGCCCTTGCCTCACTCACAGCCCTTGCCTCACCCACAGCCCTTGCCTCACCCACAGCCCTTGCCTCACCCACAGCCCTTGCCTCACCCACAGCCCTTGCCTCACTCACAGCCCTTGCCTCACCCACAGCCCTTGCCTCACCCACAGCCCTTGCCTCACCCACAGCCCTTGCCTCACCCACAGCCCTTGCCTCACCCACAGCCCTTGCCTCACCCACAGCCCTTGCCTCACCCACAGCCCTTGCCTCACCCACAGCCCTTGCCTCACCCACAGCCCTTGCCTCACCCACAGCCCTTGCCTCACCCACAGCCCTTGCCTCACCCACAGCCCTTGCCTCACCCACAGCCCTTGCCTCACACACAGCCCTTGCCTCACCCACAGCCCTTGCCTCACCCACAGCCCTTGCCTCACCCACAGCCCTTGCCTCACCCACAGCCCTTGCCTCACCCACAGCCCTTGCCTCACTCACAGCCCTTGCCTCACCCACAGCCCTTGCCTCACCCACAGCCCTTGCCTCACCCACAGCCCTTGCCTCACCCACAGCCCTTGCCTCACCCACAGCCCTTGCCTCACCCACAGCCCTTGCCTCACCCACAGCCCTTGCCTCACCCACAGCCCTTGCCTCACCCACAGCCCTTGCCTGACTCACAGCCCTTGCCTCACCCACAGCCCTTGCCTCACCCACAGCCCTTGCCTCACCCACAGCCCTTGCCTCACCCACAGCCCTTGCCTCACCCACAGCCCTTGCCTCACTCACAGCCCTTGCCTCACCCACAGCCCTTGCCTCACCCACAGCCCTTGCCTCACCCACAGCCCTTGCCTCACCCACAGCCCTTGCCTCACTCACAGCCCTTGCCTCACCCACAGCCCTTGCCTCACCTACAGCCCTTGCCTCACCCACAGCCCTTGCCTCACCCACAGCCCTTGCCTCACTCACAGCCCTTGCCTCACCCACAGCCCTTGCCTCACCCACAGCCCTTGCCTCACCCACAGCCCTTGCCTCACCCACAGCTCTTGCCTCACTCACAGCCCTTGCCTCACCCACAGCCCTTGCCTCACTCACAGCCCTTGCCTCACCCACAGCCCTTGCCTCACCCACAGCCCTTGCCTCACCCACAGCCCTTGCCTCACCCACAGCTCTTGCCTCACTCACAGCCCTTGCCTCACCCACAGCCCTTGCCTCACTCACAGCCCTTGCCTCACCCACAGCCCTTGCCTCACCCACAGCCCTTGCCTCACTCACAGCCCTTGCCTCACCCACAGCCCTTGCCTCACCCACAGCCCTTGCCTCACCCACAGCCCTTGCCTCACTCACAGCCCTTGCCTCACCCACAGCCCTTGCCTCACCCACAGCCCTTGCCTCACCCACAGCCCTTGCCTCACCCACAGCCCTTGCCTCACCCACAGCCCTTGCCTCACCCACAGCCCTTAGCCACACCCACAACCACAGCTATATCCAAACCTGGGAGCTTTGACATCCAGCTGCGTTGGCCCTTGTCCTCCTTCTTATATCCCCCGGGTTGCAGGAGAGCTCGGTGCTGACCCTGGTGTCCTTCCGAGCCCAGTCCATCCACCCCACCAAGGTGGACTGGATCCAGAACCTGCAGGGACTGATGGACCGCTACTTCAAGAACGAGGATCGGACGGCCATCAGGGAGGCCAGCCTCAGGCTCCTGTCCTCAGTGCTCAGCTCCACCAGTCACCTCTACGAGGTAGGGCTGGGGGTGACTGACCTCTCTCTGTGCCAACAGTTTGTGGTGACACCGTCACAATTTGCAGGAAAAAAAAAGAACAAGTAGTTCTCTAAGTGGAAGGTTTGCGGTGACACCGTCACAATTTACAGGAATAAAAAGAACAAGTAGTTCTCTAAGTGGAAGGTTTGCGGTGACACCTTCACAATTTGCAGGAATGAAAAGAACAAGTAGTTCTCTAAGTGGAAGGTTTGCGGTGACACCGTCACAATTTGCAGGAATGAAAAGAACAAGTAGTTCTCTAAGTGGAAGGTTTGTGGTGACACCTTCACAATTTACAGGAATGAAAAGAACAAGTAGTTCTCTAAGTGGAAGGTTTGCGGTGACACCGTCACAATTTGCAGGAATGAAAAGAACAAGTACCGGTAGTTATCTAAGTGGAAGGTTTGCGGTGACACCGTCACAATTTGCAGGAATGAAAAGAACAAGTAGTTCTCTAAGTGGAAGGTTTACGGTGACACCGTCACAATTTGCAGGAATGAAAAGAACAAGTAGTTCTCTAAGTGGAAGGTTTGCGGTGACACCGTCACAATTTACAGGAATAAAAAGAACAAGTAGTTCTCTAAGTGGAAGGTTTGCGGTGACACCGTCACAATTTACAGGAATTAAAAGAACAAGTAGTTCTCTAAGTGGACGGTTTGCGGTGACACCGTCACAATTTGCAGGAATAAAAAAGAACAAGTAGTTCTCTAAGTGGAAGGTTTGCGGTGACACCGTCACAATTTGCAGGAATGAAAAGAACAAGTAGTTCTCTAAAGTGGAAGGTTTGCGGTGACACCGTCACAATTTGCAGGAATGAAAAGAACAAGTAGTTCTCTAAGTGGAAGGTTTGCGGTGACACCTTCACAATTTGCAGGAATGAAAAGAACAAGTAGTTCTCTAAGTGGAAGGTTTGCGGTGACACCGTCACAATTTGCAGGAATGAAAAGAACAAGTAGTTCTCTAAGTGGAAGGTTTGTGGTGACACCTTCACAATTTACAGGAATGAAAAGAACAAGTAGTTCTCTAAGTGGAAGGTTTGCGGTGACACCGTCACAATTTGCAGGAATGAAAAGAACAAGTACCGGTAGTTATCTAAGTGGAAGGTTTGCGGTGACACCGTCACAATTTGCAGGAATGAAAAGAACAAGTAGTTCTCTAAGTGGAAGGTTTGCGGTGACACCGTCACAATTTACAGGAATAAAAAGAACAAGTAGTTCTCTAAGTGGAAGGTTTGCGGTGACACCGTCACAATTTGCAGGAATTAAAAGAACAAGTAGTTCTCTAAGTGGACGGTTTGCGGTGACACCGTCACAATTTGCAGGAATAAAAAAGAACAAGTAGTTCTCTAAGTGGAAGGTTTGCGGTGACACCGTCACAATTTGCAGGAATGAAAAGAACAAGTAGTTCTCTAAAGTAGAAGGTTTGCGGTGACACCGTCACAATTTGCAGGAATGAAAAGAACAAGTAGTTCTCTAAGTGGAAGGTTTGCGGTGACACTGTCACAATTTACATGAATGAAAAGAACAAGTAGTTCTCTAAAGTGGAAGGTTTGCGGTGACACCGTCACAATTTGCAGGAATAAAAAAGAACAAGTAGTTCTCCAAGTGGAAGGTTTGCGGTGACACCGTCACAATTTGCAGGAATGAAAAGAACAAGTAGTTCTCTAAAGTGGAAGGTTTGCGGTGACACTGTCACAATTTGCAGGAATAAAAAGAACAAGTATTGGTAGTTATTCAAGTGGAAGGTTTGCGGTGACACGCCACAATTTACATGGATGAAAAGAACAAGTAGTTCTCTAAGTGGAAGGTTTGCGGTGACACTGTCACAATTTGCAGGAATAAAAAGAACAAGTACCAGTAGTTATTTAAGTGGAAGGTTTGCGGT
The DNA here is from genome assembly GCA_949987565.1 of Luidia sarsii. Classification (NCBI taxonomy): domain Eukaryota; kingdom Metazoa; phylum Echinodermata; class Asteroidea; order Paxillosida; family Luidiidae; genus Luidia; species Luidia sarsii. The sequence continues at coordinate 15,284,816 of OX465104.1, forward strand.
GACAGCGTCACAAGTCATTTACTTGAATGAAAAGAGCACGGTGGAAGTACCAATTGGAAGGTTTGAGGTGACACCATGTAACACGCTGCTTTGGAGACAGAGTGTGGCTGTGAAAAGAGCCTGTAACTCAACGTTTCGGGCAGTGTGTACTCAGCCCGTCATCAGGAGACTGTGCCATCGCAAACCTTCCACTTAGAAGCCAAGAGCTCAATATTTTTTTGTTTCAAATGTTGTTTTGTGGTGCGGTTTAATCCTCTGAAGGATGACCTGATAGAGATGGTGGTGCTGCCCCAGCTCAGCCACATCTCAGAGGACCGGGACCCCTCGGTGCGTCAGACGGCCGTCCAGCTGCTAATGGACGTAGCCCAGGTCTGCCAGACCGAGAGATGTCTGGACATCCTGGCCATCATAGAGAAGGTGCGTCACCCTTCCCCTCTTGACTGTCACTTCAGTCAGTTGTCTTTTCCTCCGGTAATTTCGTTTAGGTATTGTCACCTCAGTCGTCACTATCAGTACAGTCAGTGTAGCCCTTCTGCCATCACCTGCATTGACGTTGTCATCACTGTCACCTACATTACTCCTATTGGCTTATTCGCAATTGTCACCATTGTCACCCTTGTCATAGTTGCCACCATTGTTAACATTGTCACCATTGTCATCATTACCACAATTGTCGTAATTGCCACAATTGTCACAATTGACACCACTGCCATCATTGTCACAATTGTTACAAATGTCACCATTGGTTCCTGCATGTGCCAGTCACCCTGATGACCATTGTCAGGCCACCATCACCATGGCCATTGTTCTCTCTCTCTGTCTCTCTCTGTCCCTGTCTCTCTGTTTCTCTCTGTCCCTGTCTCTCTGTGTATCTCTCTCTGTTTCTCTCTGTCTTCCTCTCTCCATTCTGTCTCTCTCTGTCTCTCTCTGTCCATGTCTCTCTGTGTCTCTTTCTGTCCATGTCTCTCTGTGTATCTCTCTCTGTTTCTCTCTGTCTTCCTCTCTCCACTCTGTCTCTCTCTCTGTCTCTCTCTGTCCATGTCTCTCTGTCCATGTCTCTCTGTGTATCTCTCTCTGTTTCTCTCTGTCTCCCTCTCTCCACTCTGTCTCTCTCGGTCTCTCACTGTCCCTGTCTCGCTCTGTGTCTCTCTCTGTCCCTGTCTCTCTGTGTGTCTCTCTCTGTTTCTCTCTGTCTTCCTCTCTCCACTCTGTCTCTCTCTGTCTCTCTCTGTCTCTCTTTCTGTCTGTCTCTTGTCGTGAACTTTTATAGCCAAGGTCACCATAGCCGTCTCCACCTCCATGGCCACCATCACCATGGCCACCATCACCATGGCCACCATCACCATGGCCACCATCACTATGGCCACCATCACCCATGGCCACTATGGCCTCCATCACCATGGCCACCATCACCGTGGCCACTATGGCCACCATCACCATGGTCACTATGGCCACCATCACCATAGCCACCATCACCATGGCCACTATGGCCACCATCACCATGACACCTCCCATCACAGTCACCCACTATCAGAACCGCCAGCCAGTCTCCCTCCTCCAATCGACCTTTTGACCTCTGACCCTTGAAACCCCCTCATCCTCCTCAGGTGGTCATGCGGCCGATGCACACCAAGGACAGTCTGGAGCTGACCTCTGACCCCGCCGACCCCTCCAAGGCCCCCGCCCCCCACCAGAGGGTGGCCGAGAGCGAGGAGGAGCTTCTTGACATCAAGGCGGCTGTGCAGAGTCTGATGGAGCTCTTCAGGGTTCGTACAGATGAACAGACTATGTCAAACCCCCTTCATGGCTTTACCATCCAGCAAAAATATAATGTATGAACAATTGGATCATTTTCCACTGACTAGCATTGATACCAACATGTCCCCAATTTCTTCCCTGACTCAGATGACCTGGTAGTGCTCATTGGTAGTTATCAGCAGAATCATAGTTCTGGAATAATCAACTTTACTTTATAGATATAACATGATGTTATCAGGCACCGGGCAAAGCACTAAGCACTCAGTGTGGATCACGTCCAGTAAGGGCAAAACCTCATTGAAGTTTACTTTAGTTCAACTCAAACTGCTTACTGGTGACCAAAGTATTAAAAATTTCTGAAAAATTAGGAGGGCCTGATGTTTCGGTCCTAGCTGGACCTTTCTCAAAGGCAGAATGCGTTTTGATCCAAGCAGGACCTTTCTCAAAGGCAGAATGCGTTTTGATCCTAGCAGGACCTTTCTCAAAGGCAGAATGCGTTTTGATCCTAGCAGGACCTTTCTCAAAGGCAGAATGCGTTTCGATCCTAGCAGAACCTTTCTCAAAGGGAGAATGCGTTTTGATCCTAGCAGGACCTTTCTCAAAGGCAGAACGCTGTTTCGATCCTAGCAGAACCTTTCTCAAAGGCAGAATGCGTTTTGATCCTAGCAGGACCTTTCTCAAAGGCAGAACGCTGTTTCAATCCTAGCAGGACCTTTCTCAAAGGCAGAATGCGTTTTGATCCTAGCTGGACCTTTCTCAAAGGCAGAACGCTGTTTTGATCCTAGCAGGACCTTTCTCAAAGGCAGAATGCGTTTCGATCCTAGCAGGACCTTTGTCAAAGGCAGAATGCGTTTTGATCCTAGCAGGACCTTTCTCAAAGGCAGAAGGTCCTGCTAGGATTGAGACATCAGGCCCTCCTAATGTTTTAAATACTGTGATGAGTAGGTAGCATTTGCTTGTGCTAACTTGCCTGTGTGTTTCCCCGTTTGTCATTTTTGTCCCCCTGGTGTCCGTAGTCCAAGCTGTATCGGCTGCCTTCCAATCACTGTGTGCTGGCCTTTGAGCTGCTGGTCAAACATATGCAGGCCCAGTATCAGCACATCTACAGCTCCCAGACAGCCAGGACTATCAGGGTCATGGTGAGTGCACAGTGGAATGAGGGCATTGTTCTCTCTCTCTGTCTCTCTCTGTCCCTGTCTCTCTGTTTCTCTCTGTCCCTGTCTCTCTGTGTATCTCTCTCTGTTTCTCTCTGTCTTCCTCTCTCCATTCTGTCTCTCTCTGTCTCTCTCTGTCCATGTCTCTCTGTGTCTCTTTCTGTCCATGTCTCTCTGTGTATCTCTCTCTGTTTCTCTCTGTCTTCCTCTCTCCACTCTGTCTCTCTCTCTGTCTCTCTCTGTCCATGTCTCTCTGTCCATGTCTCTCTGTGTATCTCTCTCTGTTTCTCTCTGTCTCCCTCTCTCCACTCTGTCTCTCTCGGTCTCTCACTGTCCCTGTCTCGCTCTGTGTCTCTCTCTGTCCCTGTCTCTCTGTGTGTCTCTCTCTGTTTCTCTCTGTCTTCCTCTCTCCACTCTGTCTCTCTCTGTCTCTCTCTGTCTCTCTTTCTGTCTGTCTCTGTCTGTCTCTCTCTGTGTCTCTCTCTGTCTTCCTGCTCTTCCTCGCTCTGTATTGTTCTCACCCTGTCTCACTGTCTCAGTCTCTCTATCTACCCCTACCTCTCTCTATATATATATTTTTTTATCTCTCATTCATTTGGTCTCTCACTCCCTATCTCTGTATTCTCTCTGCGTCTCTGTCTATTTTTCTCTGCCTTCCTGCCTGTCTGTCTATCTCTCTTTCACCATCTCTCTCTGTTTCTCTATTTCTGTTTGTTGTTTGCCCTTCTGTCTGTCTGTCTATCTGTCTGTCTCTGTCTGTATGTCTGTGGCTTTTTCTCTCTGGCTCTCAGCTTCTGTCTGTCTCTCTTTGTCCCTCTTCGTATAATAAATATCTCTCTGTTTCTCTGTCTCTTGGTTTCTGTGTCTCTCTGTGTATCTGTCTCTGTCATAGATGTCTTCCACACATAGTGCTACCCCTTTGTTCAGTCACAAAGCATCCATCCGCTGCATAATCCTCACCCCCATACCCTACCCAATCATCTTTGTCTTCTCCTACCTTTTACTTCAAAGAGAGTTTTTCATTTATGGATTATCTGCTTTGTTTATTTCCTTGTACCTCACTCAGGTCTTTGAGTGTCTTCTCATGATGCGGTCTGACAGTACGTTCCACATTGGATTCCCAGACAAAGATGGCAACATCAAATACAGCCCCTATGTCCTGTGTGACTACAAGTGAGTTCACAATCAAATACAGCCCCTATGTCATGTGTGACTACAAGTGAGTTCACAATCAAATACAGCCCCTATGTCCTGTGTGACTACAAGTGAGTTCACAATCAAATACAGCCCCTATGTCCTGTGTGACTACAAGTGAGTTCACAATCAAATACAGCCCCTATGTCCTGTGTGACTACAAGTGAGGTCACAATCAAATACAGCCCCTATGTCCTGTGTGACTACAAGTGAGTTCACAATCAAATACAGCCCCTATGTCCTGTGTGACTACAAGTGAGTTCACAATCAAATACAGCCCCTATGTCCTGTGTGACTACAAGTGAGTTCACAATCAAATACAGCCCCTATGTCCTGTGTGACTACAAGTGAGTTCACAATCAAATACAGCCCCTATGTCCTGTGTGACTACAAGTGAGTTCACAACCAAATACAGCCCCTATGTCCTGTGTGACTACAAGTGAGTTCACAATCAAATACAGCCCCTATGTCATGTGTGACTACAAGTGAGTTCACAATCAAATACAGCCCCTATGTCCTGTGTGACTACAAGTGAGTTCACAATCAAATACAGCCCCTATGTCCTGTGTGACTACAAGTGAGTTCACAATCAAATACAGCCCCTATGTCCTGTGTGACTACAAGTGAGGTCACAATCAAATACAGCCCCTATGTCCTGTGTGACTACAAGTGAGTTCACAATCAAATACAGCCCCTATGTCCTGTGTGACTACAAGTGAGTTCACAATCAAATACAGCCCCTATGTCCTGTGTGACTACAAGTGAGTTCACAATCAAATACAGCCCCTATGTCCTGTGTGACTACAAGTGAGTTCACAATCAAATACAGCCCCTATGCCCTGTGTGACTACAAGTGAGTTCACAATTAAATACAGCCCCTATGCCCTGTGTGACTACAAGTGAGTTCACAATCAAATACAGCCCCTATGTCCTGTGTGACTACAAGTGAGTTCACAATTAAATACAGCCCCTATGTCCCGTGTGACTACAAGTGAGTTCACAATCAAATACAGCCCCTATGTCCTGTGTGACTACAAGTGAGTTCACAACCAAATACAGCCCCTATGTCCTGTGTGACTACAAGTGAGTTCACAACCAAATACAGCCCCTATGTCCTGTGTGACTACAAGTGAGTTCACAACCAAATACAGCCCCTATGCCCTGTGTGACTACAAGTGAGTTCACAATCAAATACAGCCCCTATGTCCTGTGTGACTACAAGTGAGTTCACAATCAAATACAGCCCCTATGTCCTGTGTGACTACAAGTGAGTTCACAACCAAATACAGCCCCTATGTCCTGTGTGACTACAAGTGAGTTCACAACCAAATACAGCCCCTATGTCCTGTGTGACTACAAGTGAGTTCACAACCAAATACAGCCCCTATGCCCTGTGTGACTACGAGTGAGTTCACAATCAAATACAGCCCCTATGTCCTGTGTGACTACAAGTGAGTTCACAATCAAATACAGCCCCTATGCCCTGTGTGACTGCAAGTGAGTTCACAATCAAATACAGCCCCTATGTCATCTGTGACTACAAGTGAGTTCACAATCAAATACAGCCCCTATGTCCTGTGTGACTGCAAGTGAGTTCACAACCAAATACAGCCCCTATGTCCTGTGTGACTACAAGTGAGTTCACAACCAAATACAGCCCCTATGTCCTGTGTGACTACAAGTGAGTTCACAACCAAATACAGCCCCTATGTCCTGTGTGACTACAAGTGAGTTCACAACCAAATACAGCCCCTATGTCCTGTGTGACTACAAGTGAGTTCACAACCAAATACAGCCCCTATGTCCTGTGTGACTACAAGTGAGTTCACAACCAAATACAGCCCCTATGTCCTGTGTGACTACAAGTGAGTTCACAACCAAATACAGCCCCTATGCCCTGTGTGACTACAAGTGAGTTCACAATCAAATACAGCCCCTATGTCCTGTGTGACTACAAGTGAGTTCACAATCAAATACAGCCCCTATGTCCTGTGTGACTACAAGTGAGTTCACAACCAAATACAGCCCCTATGTCCTGTGTGACTACAAGTGAGTTCACAACCAAATACAGCCCCTATGTCCTGTGTGACTACAAGTGAGTTCACAACCAAATACAGCCCCTATGCCCTGTGTGACTACGAGTGAGTTCACAATCAAATACAGCCCCTATGTCCTGTGTGACTACAAGTGAGTTCACAATCAAATACAGCCCCTATGCCCTGTGTGACTGCAAGTGAGTTCACAATCAAATACAGCCCCTATGTCCTGTGTGACTACAAGTGAGTTCACAATCAAATACAGCCCCTATGTCCTGTGTGACTGCAAGTGAGTTCACAATCAAATACAGCCCCTATGTCATCTGTGACTGCAAGTGAGTTCACAATCAAATACAGCCCCTATGTCCTGTGTGACTACAAGTGAGTTCACAATCAAATACAGCCCCTATGTCATCTGTGACTACAAGTGAGTTCACAATCAAATACAGCCCCTATGTCCTGTGTGACTGCAAGTGAGTTCACAATCAAATACAGCCCCTATGTCCTGTGTGACTACAAGTGAGTTCACAACCAAATACAGCCCCTATGCCCTGTGTGACTACAAGTGAGTTCACAACCAAATACAGCCCCTATGTCCTGTGTGACTACATGTGAGTTCACAATCAAATACAGCCCCTATGTCCTGTGTGACTACAAGTGAGTTCACAATCAAATACAGCCCCTATGCCCTGTGTGACTACATGTGAGTTCACAATCAAATACAGCCCCTATGTCCTGTGTGACTGCAAGTGAGTTCACAATCAAATACAGCCCCTATGTCATCTGTGACTGCAAGTGAGTTCACAACCAAATACAGCCCCTATGTCCTGTGTGACTACAAGTGAGTTCACAATCAAATACAGCCCCTATGTCCTGTGTGACTACAAGTGAGTTCACAACCAAATACAGCCCCTATGCCCTGTGTGACTACAAGTGAGTTCACAACCAAATACAGCCCCTATGTCCTGTGTGACTACATGTGAGTTCACAATCAAATACAGCCCCTATGTCCTGTGTGACTACAAGTGAGTTCACAATCAAATACAGCCCCTATGCCCTGTGTGACTACAAGTGAGTTCACAACCAAATACAGCCCCTATGTCCTGTGTGACTACATGTGAGTTCACAATCAAATACAGCCCCTATGTCCTGTGTGACTACAAGTGAGTTCACAATCAAATACAGCCCCTATGCCCTGTGTGACCACAAGTGAGTTCACAATCAAATACAGCCCCTATGCCCTGTGTGACTACAAGTGAGTTCACAATCAAATACAGCCCCTATGTCCTGTGTGACTACAAGTGAGTTCACAATCAAATACAGCCCCTATGTCCTGTGTGACTACAAGTGAGTTCACAATCAAATACAGCCCCTATGTCCTGTGTGACTACAAGTGAGTTCACAATCAAATACAGCCCCTATGCCCTGTGTGACTACATGTGAGTTCACAATCAAATACATGTACAGCCCCTATGTCCTGTGTGACTACAAGTGAGTTCACAATCAAATACAGCCCCTATGCCCTGTGTGACTACAAGTGAGTTCAGTTCACTCGTCCAAACATGATCTCCAACAAAACTAGGATTTGAATTTTTGCACGGTGAAGGACAAGTGGGTTGCGGTGACACCATGACGGATTGTCCGCAAGTAAGAGTGTCATATACAAACAATGCTGCAATTTTACATTTGTGTGAGTTTCTTCTTTCGTTTTCTTCCCCTCTGACAGGTTAGAGATGGACATATCTGGCAAGTCCTCCCCCTCCACGGCCTGTGTGTCTCCGCCCATGACGGAGCGCTTCAGCCGAACCACCTTCATTCCGTTTGCCGATGCTTTCAAAGTCATCACCACTTGCCTGAAATACGTGAGTCCGAAACAGAAAAGGTGCAACAGAAAGCATTAGGATCTGGACCCAGGCGGTGCGTCACTTACATTGAGTCTGAAATCACTCCCCTGCTCATTTTCCCGAGTCCGGCGGTCACTTCTACCGGCCAACTGCTGCCCAGGAAAAGTTACCTGGTCACTTTTCCCGAGAATTCCAGTGCGGACAGTGCATGCAGAGCTAGTCGGTAAAAGTGCCACACTGGAAAGTATTGATTTGAGTCAGTACACTGCCAGCTTGGTTATTTCTACCACGTTCTTTGTAAAAAGCTTTCCTGTGTTGTAAGTCCGAGTGCACAAAGTGGTTACATTTCATTTTACCATCTTCTCAGTGAACCATTAAAAAAAAATGGGCGTTCAGACGCTAAAATCACTTTATGCCCTTCTGCTGGGAACAAATTTCGTCTGGTCCATTTTATGGCTTTTTACGATTAGTTTTTACTTCATCATGCCTTCATATGTGAACAGTGGAATGTGGATAGGATTGAAGCACGTGCAAAATGGAAAATAATGAGGAATTAAAAAAAAATTACCCTTTTTAGTAGTGACCTTCTTTTGCCCTTATGCCCTTCTGCAAGGCACCTGGCGATTTGTTCTCCCTGAACAAGAAGTGGTTTCTAAGTCAATATAGGAAGGATTGTGATGACACCATGTATAAGGTCTCTTAAAGGAAGAGGTGTGGTTCTGAAAAGAACCTGAGTGGTAACTGGACGTTTCGACCAGTATGCTCTGGCCGTCATCAGGAGAAATGATGACGGCCAGAGCATACTGGTCGAAACGTCGAGTTACCACTCAGGTTCTTTTCAGAACCACACCTCTTCCTTTAAGAGACCTTATACATGGTGTCACTGCAAACCTTCCTATATTGATTCACCCACCATGCAAAGCCTTAAGTCTTATTTAATTGGTTTCTAAGTGTTTTGTGAATGTGTCCCCGTATGACCGCTCATCCTTTCTCACTGTGCTTCTCCCCTCGGCATGTCGGAACGCAGGATTCAGACTGGCACGTGCTGAGGATGGTTTCCCAGTCTCTGTCCAAGGCCCTGCAGAACAGGAGCCTGGTGCTAGCCTCCAACGCCAACCTGAACCGTCTCTGCGTGACGCTCTGCTCCATGGTAAGAAGCAACAACACTCGGACCTCATCATCTGCGAAACGGGAAACGATTCAAGAGCATGCCAAACAGCTTGCTGATTGGAATAATACTAACAGGGTATTTCTTAAAATTTAGTGGGCCTGACGTTTCGATCCTAGCAGGACCTTTTTCAAAGGTCCTGCTAGGATCGAAACGTCAGGCCCACTAAATCTTAAGATTTGCATTTTGGTTATTGTAGTCAGTAAGCAGTATGCAACATTTTTGTATATCACTATTAAACAGGGTATTTGTTTATAAAGCGCCTTTACAGAAACAGATCAGAACGCTGTACGAGACGCGGGTGACGAGATCACAAATGTGTTGAGTCGATTCCCAACAAAATTAATAATGACAGACGAAGCATTCCTGATGTCAATGGGGAGAGAGTTGCACAATTTGGGACCAGCTACAGAGAATGATCTATCTCCGAGAGATTTTGACCCAGTAGGGATAGATAGAAGTATAAAAGAAGTACAGAAGAAGATAGATAGATAGAAGAGGTTTATCATCAGAAGAATGTTCATTGTGTCCTGTCTCTTCATGTCATTAGAATGACATGGAATATACCTCAAACCAGAAAATTACAGGAAGCAGGGGCTGACATTATTCCACTGCTCAGCACCGCCACAAGCTACCAGGGGTAACAGTGGGAACCACTTCCTGTACGCCCTTGTACCGTTAAAAGGCCACCCAACAGGGTGGAGCTTGTGTGAAAAGGGGTGGGGCTTTTGTGAAAAGGGGTGGAGCTTTTGTGAAAAGGGGTGGGCTTGTGTGAAAGGGGTGGGGCTTTTGTGAAAAGGGGTGGGGCTTGTGTGAAAAATGTTGGGGCTTGTGTGAAATGGGTGGAGCCTGTGTGAAAAGGGTTGGGGCTTGTGTGAAATGGGTGGAGCCTGTGTGAAAAGGGGTGGGGCTTTTGTGAAAAGGGGTGGGCTCGTGTGAAAGGGGGTGGGCTTGTGTGAAATGGGTGGAGCCTGTGTGAAAAGGGGTGGGGCTCATGTGAAATTGGTTGGAGCCTGTGTGAAAATGGGTGGGGCTTGATTCGGGTTGGAATTGATTGTAAAACAGGGGGTGTGGCTTACCTCAGAAACCCCCACCTGCCTGTTGATTAAACATATTGGATTTGGTCCTGGACAGGTGGACGACAGGCATCACATTGGCCGGCTGCAGCACACCCCTCAGACCTTCACCAGGGCCGACTTCTACGACGGCGTCTATCGCGTCATGACGGCGCTGGTGCCTTACCACAGCCAGCTGGAGAACCGGAGACAGGTGAGGGCGCTCTACATCCTGTCTGCCGATGTCGTAGGTTCTTTTCCGGAGAGACCCGACTCGCTGGCTTCGTCTCCGTCACAGGATGGATTATTAGTCAAAACGCAGTGTAACATTCAGAAATGAAGCCAAAGACCTCCCGTTTTCATGCCTTGTACATTGAAACGTACGGACCAAAGAAAGACAAAGCCAGAGCCTGAGCCAAGGCCGGTATTTTGAAAAAATTGGGCTAAGCACTGAGCACACAGTTGCTAGTTTTACACGGACTAGGTGCAGACTCCCATTGAGTTACAATGTTTTTGCCCATTTTGTTTTCTGACGCCGTGCCTACGATCCCTGCCATCTTTTTTTAGTTTGATCTGATCAAGTGCCTGGAGGCTGGCCTGAAGCTGAAGTGCGCCCAGCAGTGTGTGGATGGACTGACACTGTGCGTGATGGAGATGCAGGACACCATGCTCAAGATGGTCCCCTCCGTCATCCTGGAGATGTCCAAGATGTCGGCCACGCCCAACATGGCCATCCCTGTGCTGGAGTTCCTCTCAAGTGGGTGCATGGAAGGAGGAGAGACCTCCCTCTGGCTCGCTCTTCTCTCCCCTCCCTGTCTCTCTGACTCTGTCTCTATCTCTTTCCTCTGTGTCTCTGTCTGGCTTTCTCCCTCTCACTCTCCATCTCCCTGTCTTTCTCTGTATGTCTCTCTATCTCTCCCTGTTTCTCTCTCTCTCTCTTTCTCTCTATCTCTATCTCTTTTTCTCTCTCTCTCCCCTGTCTCTCAGTCTGTCTGACTCCTCTCTCCCTGTCTCGTTCTCTCTTTCTCTCTCCCTCTCCCTCTCCCCCTCTCTCTTTCTCTCCCTTTCTCTCCCCCTCTCCCTTTGTCTGTCTTTCTCTCTCCCTCCCTCTCCTCTCTCTCTCTATCTCTCTCTCTCCATATCTCCCCTCTCTCTTCTTCCTCAGTCTATCACTCTCTCCCCCTCTCTCTTTCTCTTTCTCTCTCCCTCTCCCTCTCTTTCTCTCTCTCTCTAACTCTATCTCTCTCTATATATATATCTCCCTCTCTCTCCATATCTTCCCTCTCTCTTCTTCCTCAGTCTATCACTCTTCCCCTCTCTCTTTCTCTTTCTCTCTCCTTCTCCCTCTCTTTCTCTCTCTCTCTAACTCTATCTCTCTCTCCATATCTCTCCCTCTCTCTCCATATCTCCCCTCTCTCTTCTTCCTCAGTCTATCACTCTCTCACTCTCTCTCTCTCTCCCTCTCTGTTTCTCTTTCTTCTGTCTCTTCCTCTGTCTGTCACTCTATCTCTCTCTTGTTCTTTCCGTCTCTCTACCCCGTTCTCTGTCTCTGTCTGACTTGCCTCTTCTCATCCCATCCAAACTGATTCAAGTCTTTGGTTTGATTTGTATCGCTTTGCTTTGACCCCGCACCCATCGTGTCCAGGTCTGATCTGGTTCCCTCACCTCTACGCCAATTTTGTGGAGAACCAGCTGATGAGTATCTTTGCCGTGGCTCTGCATTACACCAACCCGTTCAAGTGAGTGGCCCGCTGATCCCCTATGCCCTCTCTTCATACAGGATTGGATTAGCGGATTACATTAACCACTTCGCGCCGGGGAGTTTTTCAGCGCCGATGACCGCCATACGGGGGTTGTTGAACAATGCATCATTTTCGCTAAAACAATCGGAACAATATATTTATGTGAAATAAATCGATAAGAGTATACAATGGGTACAAGAGAGTAAAACCTGGCACAATTCGGACGTCGTTGTGGCTTTTGTCAAGAGATTATCCGTTCGAAAAAGGGCCCTTTGTGCATCGTCAATGGACCGTAACGGACTTGTGTGTGTGCGTGCCTGTACGCTGCTGACAATCCCTGACTGCAGACTCCAGCCTCCACTCCAGGCAGTCAAATCTTCGAGTTGGTCGGCCACAAACGAGCTACAGATTACGGTAAAGAATGTGGGGGGAATTCCAATGCCAGACTGACGACCGTTGGGCTGTGTGGCATACAAAGACAATGTCCCCCGCGTGCTTTCAGCTGCAGCGCGTTATCCCTCGATCCTCCACAGTAAAAGTCCCACAATTGCACAATTACTGCTGCTAATCTTGCAATTCATGTGGCAACTTGCGTCAAAAAGGGTCTTTGTACTGATTCGTATTGCTTTGTTCTAAGCTGAAAAGAGTCTTTGTTTAGAATGTGGACAATAGTGGTGCCCGGATTCGGAGGGCCCCGTTGCATAGGCAATCCAATTGACCTGCGGATTCGGAGGTCCCGGCGCGAAGTGGTTTATGGTCTCTTTGGAGATGGGATTAGTCGGTCTAATGAGTGGACAGGATAGGCTGGTTTTCAGTTTGTCAGTAGGGCCGTTCCCACTACGAAAATAATCGCGATTCAAATCGCGATTATTTTCGTCCCAATTAAACGCAAATAAACGTGATTATTTGGAAAAGGCTCACTCTAAGTGGAGTCCGAATCGCGATTCAAATCCCACTGATAATCGTGTTTATTGTGTCCCCACACGCAAAGAGAGTGGAGTTTGAATCGCGATTAAAATCGCGATCCAAATAATCGCGTTTTAATTGGTGTAGTGGGAATGGCCCAAGTGGGATTTAGTGGATGTTTTGTTAATGTGACTGGCCGGTTGGATTAGTTGATGGGATTAGCTGATTGGATTAGCAGATGAGAATCTGTGGATGTTTTGATGATTGGATAAGCTGATCAGATATGCAGATTGGATTAGGGGATGGGATTAGCATTTACAGATGGTATTAGCGGATTTTTTGAAGATTTTGATAAGTTGGTCAAATATGCAGATTGGATTTAGTGGATAATCTGATTAGTGGATGATTAATCCAATGAGGGTTTGCCCCTACTCAATGTATATTACGTTGAGTAAGGGCAAACTCTCATTGCATTACATCCTCCTTGGCACAGAAATCACATTATCTGGATAGGATTAGCAGATGGGATCAGTGGAATGAGCAAGCAGGAGGGATTAGCCAATGGGATTAGTGGATTCTGAAGCTGTGATTTCTGCCTGTGTGAAGGTTCTCCCTGTACGTGGTCTCCCTGGCCCATCATGTCATCGCTATGTGGTTCATCAAATGCCGCCTCATATTCCGCAGGGAGTTTGTCAACTGCATCACCCGGGTATGTGACCTTTGACCTCTGACCTGACCCCCCTTCACACATACACACACACACGCAGGTTTTAAATGATTAAAGACAATGTACTTGAACAATTATTCTAAATAAATCCAAGATGGTAGCATTATACCTGGAACAGTGATACTCTTTAGCCCTACAAATTTGTCCCCGATTTTGGTGGTAATGGCGACGATGGGAATGCTATTTTAAACTGAGCAAAACTGAACAAATTTCTGCCTTTGAGAAAGGTCCTGCTTGGATCAAAACGTCAGGCTCTCTAGTCTTTACATTATTGAGATTCTTTGATATGTATCACTGCATGTTTGTAACATTCTTGTATTGGATTGTAATGAAATTACTGTCACTGGACATCTTCAGGGTTGAATAAATGTTTCACTCAAAGATTTACAACTTTTTGGGAAACATTGAGAGTGAAGGGCAAGGTTAATTTTGGGGGGAATTGAGATTGGATGAAATAAATGATCAGGCCATTTTTTTTAAAGTATTTAATTCAAAATTGAAAAAGAAAATGGCAAAGAAAACTGGACCAGGACTTGAACCCGAGTTTTGCATACCAGCGCTCTTACCATCTGAGCTGTCCAGCCCTCAGATGGTGACCATCCCAAATAGTCAACTAGTCTTTGGCCATCTAAGTCCTCCTACCCCTTCATATCTAGTCATCCATGTGCTTCATGCCTTTGACACAAAGGTCCTGCTAGGACGGAGGCATCACGTCCGTTCAGGTTTTGAGAATGTGTGTTCTTAATGCGCAGGGTTTGCGGGCGAGCTCTCCCAAGATGCTGCTGGAGAGTCCGGGGAAGGTCAGACTCCATCGCAGCAGTAGCCTGACGGACAAGACCAACCCGTAACTATGCACTCCCTGCTTGCTCTCTGTCCGGATTGTAAGGCCGAGGAGACATCTGGAGAATTGCACTCAGGTTACCGGCTCTTATCATAGTCACACTCTAGCTACAAAAGAGATGTGATACACGGTGTCACCGCAAACCTTCCACTTCATACTTCCACCATGCAAACCTTGAAATCTTATCTGTCCACTGATGGTAGTTAAAAATCAAACAGTCTACTGATGATGGGCAGAGTACACACTGCCTGAAAACATTGAGTTTCCGGCTCTTTTCAGAGCTACACACCGCAAACCTTCCAGTTGGTACTTCCACCATGCAAACCTTGAAATCTTATCTGTCCACTGATGGTAGTTAAAAATCAAACAGTCTACTGATGATGGGCAGAGTACAAACTGCCTGAATACGTTGAGTTACCGGCTCTTTTCAGAGCCCCACACTCCATCTTGAAAGAGATGTGTTACACTGTGTCACCTTCCACTTTGATCCGACAGAATTCAACTTCCAATCAATAAACCAATGTACATGTAGTTGTGGTTGTACCCTAACAGCGCCGCCATACATTGTCACCATTTGCGTGCGATCGTTAAGTTAAGCGGAAGGTGGAAGGTTTGTGGTGACACCATGTAGCATGTCAGGAGACTGACGACAAGCAGAGTGCACACTACCCGAAACGTTGAGTTACCAACTTTTTTTCAGAGCCACACTCCTTCTTGAAAGAGAAGTGCTACACGGTGTTCTTCCACTTTAGTATTTCCACCGTGCATGCAAACCCTCAAGTCTTATCGATTCGTCAAGTTGCAATTGAGTGTGGAGAAATGGAGGCTGCCTAGCTCGGCGAGTCACCGTGCGGACGCGTTTGCCGTTGATCTTGCAGGATGGCCAAGAAGGATTTGGAGGAGGCGCAGGAGAAGCGCAAGCAGGAGAGGCAGGAGGAGGCCAACCGTCAGACCCTGACTGAGCTGCACTCCCTGCTGACTGAAGGCTGCCTGGACATGATGGCACGCTACACCTACTCCAACTGCACCACGGTGCCCAAGAGGTCAGCCCCCCCCCCTCCCTCCACCCCCAAAGATAGATACCCACTAACATTAACACAAACACTAACACTAACCCACTAACATTTTGTCGGGTGCCTGGCAAAAAGTCACCAGGCCGTTCGGACGCTGATATCACTTGATACCCCTCCGCTGGGAAACAAATTCCGTTCGGTCTGTTTGATGGCTTTTTTACGATGAGTTTTTACGTCATCATGATGTAATGTTTATGTGAACATGGAATGTGGAAAGGATTCAAGTCTGTACAAAAAATTTAGAATATACCGGTAATGGGTCATTTGGGTTATTTTGCACTAATGCCTTTCTGCAAGGCACCTTGGCGATTTGTAGTTTGTCTCAGGCCACTTCTTAGCCGGGTCACTTCCCAGTACCAATCAACCGCCGCAATGTGTCCTTTTCAAAGCCTTGACAAAATGGCAGAGAAAACTTGGACTGGGACCGTTCCAGTTTACTTTGCAATTTGTGACCTGGTACGGCCTGATGAAGATTCTCGTCCACGTTTTGAGTTTTTCGAAGATTTGGACCGCCACTGCAAAGAGTAGCTCTTTTAGCTTTTCCAATGGACCAGCTTCCGAGGGCTACCCCCTCACACAGTATTCCTGCATGGGAAGCGTAGGCACTCGACAGTGTCCCATCCAGTGTTTGTGATTCTCCCCGCTGCCTTTTTTCCTCTCCCCCCCCCCCCTTTCCTCAGGTCCCCAGTGGCCGAGTTTCTGCTGGCCGGCGGCCAGTCGCAGTCCTGGCTGCTGGGCAACAAGATCGTCACCATCACGACCAGCGGCGGCAGCGCCCGCATGCAGCGCAACGGCGTCTGCGACAAGTGCCACTCGCTGATCCGCCTGGAGACAGGGGAGGAGGAGGAGGCGGCGGCGCCGGCCAAGCCGATGGCGTCTGCCTCCAGGCCAAGCTTAGGGAGCTCTACCATCGGCAAGGCTGTTGACGAGCCTTCCGCCCCCTCCGTCGTCCAGGATCAGCCGTCTCAGTCCCAGTCCAAAGGGTTCCTCAGGCGGCAGCACCCCAAGCGCAGGCAGGACTCGGGCGAGAAATCGTCCAGGTGAGTTTGGGATTTGGATGGGCCAGGAAGGTCCTGCTTTTTGGGGCGGGAGGATGGTCTGATTTCATTGCAAAAGATACAGTTCCTGTCTACAGAGCTTGATCTGTCTCCAGGAATGCTTTCCACAAATTTTTAAAACTTGTCCCTGTCTCTCTCCTTATCTCTTTTCCTCTGCCTCTGCCTCTGCTTCTGCCTCTCCTCTCTGTCTCTGCTTGTCCCTGTCCCTGTCTCTGTCCCTGTCCTTGTCTCCCTCCCTCTGCCTCTCCCTCTCCCTCTCCCTCTCCCTTTCCTTCCCCCTCCCTCTGCCTCTGCCTCTGCCTCTGCCTCTGCCTCTCCCTCTGCCTCTCCCTCTCCCTCTGCCTCTCCCTCTCCCTCTGCCTCTCCTCCCTCTCCCTCTCCCTCTCCCTCTCCCTCTCCCTCTCCCTCTCCCTCTCCCTCTCCCTCTCCCTCTCCCTCTCCCTCTCCCTCTCCCTCTCCCTCTCCCTCTCCCTCTCCCTCTCCCTCTCACTCTCCCTCTCCCTCTCCCTCTTCCTCTTCCTCTTCCTCTCCCTCACCCTCTCCCTCACCCTCACCCTCACCCTCACCCTCACCCTCTCCCTCACCCTCACCCTCACCCTCACCCTCACCCTCACCCTCACCCTCACCCTCACCCTCACCCTCACCCTCACCCTCACCCTCACCCTCACCCTCACCCTCACCCTCTCCCTCTCCCTCTCCCTCACCCTCACCCTCACCCTCACCCTCACCCTCACCCTCACCCTCTCCCTCACCCTCACCCTCACCCTCACCCTCACCCTCACCCTCACCCTCACCCTCACCCTCACCCTCACCCTCATTCTCACCCTCACCCTCACCCTCACCCTCTCCCTCACCCTCACCCTCACCCTCACCCTCACCCTCTCCCTCTCCCTCTCCCTCTCCCTCACCCTCACCCTCATTCTCACCCTCACCCTCACCCTCTCCCTTCTCCCACTCCCTCTCCCTCTCCCTCTCCCTCACCCTCACCCTTTCCCTTCTCCCTCTCTCCCTCTCAGCCGTGGCACAACCTCTCCCCCATCCTCCCCTCCACCCGCTGACAAGTCCAGCAAGTCCTTTGACTACGCCGCGTCCCCGTCCCCGGCCCTGGCCAGCCTGGAGCGGTCCGCCCCAGAGGCCAAGGGCTCCCGCGCCGCCAGCCCCCAGGCCGCCCGGTCGGGCCGGACCAGCGGCGACAGCCACAGGTCCCGCTCGGGCGGGGCCAGCCCCAAGGCCGGCGGACGGGCGGGGTCGCCGGTGGGCGCGGCGGCGGCGGCGGTCGGCGAGGGGGCGGGGCCGGCCCCGGAGACGACCAGAGAGTTCATGGAGCGGGTGCAGGCCTCGCTGCGGGAGCGGACGGAGTCGTCGACCTCCAAGATGACCTCGGCCAACATCTACCAGTGCAACTGCTGGTGCCAGGGATGGGCGGAGGTAATGGCGCCCTCTGTTGACTACTTGACTTGATCCACTTGTATTCCTACCGTATCCATCGTCTGTTATTTTTTGGAGGGATTGATTGACATTAAGAAGATCGGGAAACATCGATGTCCACAGATTTCCTTCTAATTTACACAGTTTGGAGATGGTCATGATAGAATCCTCATGTAAAAATCTTACGGTCTGGGATGCTGTACTTTTCGAGAAATCTTCACTCAAACATTGACAAATAGTTTATTACTCCTGAGTAATAAACTATTTCTTACACTACCAAACGTTGTGTAAACTGTGATGGGTTTTTTTTGCCTTTTTCTACTTTCTCAGATCACCATTTGAGCTAAAACCTTCGCAGTATTGTTTTTTTTAAATGTTATACGGTTCAACACACAAACTATGGCAATCTTTTGACCTTTACCAATGTTGTATAGGGCTTTTAAATGGCAAAGAACGTTACATGCAGTGTGTGCTCTGCCCGTAGTTCAGAGACTGCTGGAGCCCAATAGATGATGGTGCCAACATGCATATGTTGCGGTCTGGGAGTTGAAGACATATTCAGTCCTCCACCAATGCTGGGCTGGGTTAAAAAAAAAACATACCGCCCTCCGTTAACAATTTGTTTCAAATTCTTGGTGATTCTTGTCTGCATCAAGCAATCTGCAACTACTTTGTATCACTTAAGTCCACCTTTTGAAGGTCGCGTAGAACTTACCCATTCAAACAGCACTATGAAACAACGCAAACTTCAAATCGTCTCATTTGGTGGTTGTTGTTTTTTTGGTATCCAAGGTCTTTGTCCGACGTCCCACCGGCAACACGTCGTGGATCATGCGCATCCAGAACGGGGGCGCCCTCCTGCCGACGACTCAGGACTTCCCTCTGGCCGACATCTCCTCCCTGCTCCTGCACAACCGTGAGCTGGACCTGCAGATAGACGGCCTGACGCTGGAGGAGGAAGGGGAGGAGGAGGAGGGGGACAAGGACGTCCTGGAGGCTGCACACAAGGGGATGGGCGCTGGCCAGCACGTCGACCACGGCAACCAGTCCGTTGCCAAGCAACAGGGTGAGGGATCCTTGCTCCGTGATTTGACTCGGATCACTCAGTCGTAGCATTGAAATGCCAGTGCACCGGTCGTTGGCAATCAGTCTGTTGCCAAGCAGCCCCAGTCTGTTGCCAAGCAACCCCAGTCTGTTGCCAAGCAACCCCAGTCTGTTGCCAAGCAACCCCAGTCTGTTGCCAAGCAACCCCAGTCTGTTGCCAAGCAACCCCAGTCTGTGGCCAAGCAGCCCCAGTCTGTTGCCAAGCAGCCCCAGTCTGTTGCCAAGCAACCCCAGTCTGTTGCCAAGCAACCCCAGTCTGTTGCCAAGCAGTCCAGTCTATCGGCAAGTAACAGGATGAGTTTCCCCGGGGATATCTCCACGATTTTTAGTCATATCACGGGGTAGTTGATTATAAAGCTCAGTGTGTCTTGACCATGGCAACCGGTCTGCTGCTTAGCAACCAATCAGTCTCCTAAGCAACAGGCTGAGGGTTTCCTTGCGTGTTGCCCAGCAAGTTGAGCCAGTGATTTATACGTCATCCATGGCAACCAGTCTGTTTCCACGCAACCAGTCTGTTGCCAAGCAGTCATTCTGTTGCCAAACGACAGACTAAGGGAATTCTCCCCTGGAGATGCCCCACAATTTCAGTTTGGTCATACGGTGGTGGAAGTCTTTCAAGGAAACGGCTTGCTGGTTAACAAGGAGGACCTGACTCCTTCTCAGCAGGTCCAATCTTTCACAAAGGCAGAAGTAGTGTGTTAAGCCTTGAAGTGTGTATCACAAAATGATAACCCATCGTATGTTGTAATGTGTTGTATGGTTTTTGTGTAGCGCTTAGCGAGTTTGATGAAATCTACCACAGCCTCCCCTACATTTTCGGGATAGTTTTGTATTTTGGTCATTGAAAATCAGTAATCAGTTTGCAACGGTTTTTTTGTATCAATATTACTCTTCTTTTTCTTGCATGGCACGACTCTTCTCTCTTATCTCCACACGTTTTAGCTGTGTTTTCTTTTCACCTCTTTCTGAAACTGAAACCTATCCCCACCCCCCCCCATAGTTAATCGACCCAGCCCGTTAACCTCTGACACCGGCCGGGCGGACTCGGACGGTCTGCTTGACCCGTACGAGAGCGGGTTCTTCCCGCCTCTCGTGCCGGATCCGTTCTTTGGCATGGGGCCAGACATCACGATCGATTCTTCCTTTATCTACCGGGGCTGCAGTTTCTCCGAGGGTCAGCGCTGGTGATCTCTGCTCCTCTTTTTTTTTCTCTCTATTTCAGCTTTCATTATTTTTGTGTCCTTCAGCAAAGCTTCATGCATCGGACAGTGTTCACCATCCCATTTCAGTCCCGTTTAGAAGCCATGAAATGTCTTCCGATTTCATTTCAAAAACTTCTGTCAATGATCCCTTTTACATCTGTGGCTTTTTCCTCAAGTAAAAAGGCGTCATGCCTCAGATTTCAGTCAGTCAGTTAGAATAGTTAGTGAGGTTTTTAAAATTTCAGTCCATTGTAGAAATTGAGTGAGTAAGATTTGTTCATTTTTTCTTTTTCTTTTCTTCCCACACGACCCAAAGCACCATGCCTCAGATTGAAACACAATACAGAGGGCCTGCTTGTTTGTTTTTTCAATGGTAGCAGGTCATGTTCTCTCTTTGAGAGATTTCAGGCCCTCTACATTTTTCAACAGTTTTGGTCATGAAAGTCTGTGAGTAGGTTGCAATATTTCTGCACCACTTTGAGCCCTTGATTCCTGTCAGTTCTGGGATCCTACTAAGTCTGGAGTCGGTCAAAGTTTCTTTAAACCCCCCCCCCCAAAAAAACGTGTCTATTCCCAGGTTTTAGTCAGTTTCCATTATTGCATTTTGGCCCCACACAATAAGCAAAACAAAAATCTCATTCTGTTGTTTGCTATCATTTTGTCCAAATTGTCTGTTGACTCATTGTGACTGGTACCCTGCGTCACTCATTGAAAAGGGTTGATTTGAATGCTCACCAGTTTCTGACATTGGTACCCTGCAAGCATCAGAAACAGCACGTTTTTCCATTCTCTCACCTGTCCGGTTACCAGTTGGTGTCAGCCGGTGCCCTGCAAGTCTTAGCAATGCTGGATAAGCTGCCAGTGCCAGTGTTGCTTTTAAATGAGATTGGGAGGTTTGCATGGTTGGTTCACAATGTGGAATGTTTGCAATTTTTGTAATCTCTGAGAAGAGCCAGTATTACTCAATGTTTCAAGGCATTAGGAGTCCCCCGACAGTGAACATACTGCACTGATGTTGTTGCTGTTGACAGTGTATACTTTTATGAAGAGCTGTAACTGTCTTACAGCTTGAAGCTGGTATCCTGTCCCAGCAACAAAGCTGCCTTCACATTTCACTGGTATTATTTAGCCGTTACTGGTGACTTCTAACCGGTACCTCTCCATAGTGATAATCTCAACCCTTCATCTGTTCTGTCGGCATCAGTATGCAGCAATGATCTTATAGCGCGCCTGCCTACACTTGCGAGATCACACGCATCCGGGTGAAGTACGCACTGGGCGCCATTTTAGCAAGCAAAGTCGCACACATTCTCTCCATTTCGTGGTCACATCGCATCGAAAGTTACCACATTCTGTTCATGCATCCAAAGTTGTTTCTTTTTGATTGTTTGTGACTCTCTCGCTTCATTTCCGGAGCACCGAAAGCAAACGACAGATTCCGTTGCTTACTAAAATGGCGTCCAGTGCGTACTTCACCTTTTGCTCGGAGTAGTCCATCTTGCGCACTATGCGTGCTATAAGATCTTTGGTATGCAGTTTGTCAGTACAAGAAGTTTGCAGCTGGCACCCTTCCTTCAAGCTGGTACCCTGTCTCACTGAAAACATCAATTCTGCCTTCATTTTTCATTTGTATTATTTTGCTGTTACCATTGACTTTCAACTGGTACCCCTCCATAGCAAAAACATTATTGCTTCATCTACCTTCCATCAGTCAGCTTTAGTGTGCAGCACTACAAGACGTGTTTGGCTGGTACCCTGCCTCACCAACATCCCCATTCTGCCCATATCAGTCACTACAATGGCTTCGGACCGCGGCCAGTGCTGTAGTCGGTATCCTGCCAAGCTTTCCAGCACTCACAACACTGTTTACCAACAATGATAACCCAGTCCTTGCAAAAGACAAACATTCGCTGAAGGCTTCTTCATTGCACAGCAGTAGGAGACTGCAATCAGCGCGGTCCATCAGTGCCGTCATTGCTTTACCATCACAGGCTGACAGAACACAGCACAAACCAGTGCATGTGAGTTTTTGTATTCAGGCGTGCTGACGGCGTGACTTCTCGTTTCTTTTTTTTCCCCCGCACAGACTACAACGAAGACTTCAAGTTCTCCAAGCCCCAGCTGGGCATGTCCCCGCAGGTCCACCCCGGCATGTCCTACTTTATGGGCGAGGACAACGATGACCAGGTACTGGCTGGATTGGAATCAGCGGCTAGGAGCTCAGGCTAGCCGTAGCCATAGTAATCGGAAAGAGTAAATACCTGTGAAATCAATCAACAAGGGTACAGTGTGTGTACAAGCGAGTCAAACCATCTGTGTGGCTTTTTGTCATGCTACATATTGTTTTGTGGCTGGCTGAAAAGAGTTGTTGGACAAAAACGATGTCAATTTGGAGGGCCCGACGTGTAGCAACACCACCAGTGCTCGGTCTCCGGAGGTCCCGGCTGTAACTGGTTCATGCTGTGTACAATGCCATTACATCTTTCACTGTGTTTAAGACATCCACTCTGAATAGGGTCATCCTATGTGGTTAACACCTCTCCCCCCCCCCTCCTTCCTCCCCCGGTTTCTCCTTTGTCGGATCAGAACGTAGACATGGCGACAATCCTGGCCGACGCCGATGCAGATCTGCGGAACATCGCGGCGCTGCTTGCCGAGGCCGAGCCCATGCGACGGATCCACGCTCGCTCCGCCTCCTGCCCCAGCCTCCCGGGGACGACGGCGGCGGCAGCGGCAATGACGGCCGAGGCTTGGCAGGTCTCCCGGGCCGGGGAGCCGGACGAGCCCCGCTCCGTGGTCCAGTCCTTCCAGCGCAGGCAGGCGCCGCTGTCCAGCTCCTACAAGGAGATGTCGCTGCTGGAGCAGCAGCTGCGACGGGACGAGGCCACTCTCGGCCTGAGACGGCCAGGCGCTGACGAGGAGGAGGAGGAGGGGGAGGAGGAGGATGCCGACGACGGCACCGGACAAGAGCCGGTCGCCGGAGATGCCGGGAGGTCTGAACCGGCGTCCTCGAGGAGCGCCGCCGCCAAGACCGCCTCCCCGCCGTACCTGATGCTGCCGGACGCGGCTCAGCCTGGACAGGGCTCGGAGCTGGCCCGGCGTCGCGCCGGCCAGGCCTCGCGCCGGCCGCGTCCCGTCTCGCTCCCGCCGGCCTCCGACGCCGACGGCAAGGGGCCGCCGCCGCTGCCGGCGTCGGAGATGAGGAGGCCGCGGGGACACACCCTGGGCGCCAAGACCAGCGGGGAGGAAGACAGGACACGGAGGCGACGGCTGTCCGAGAGCCGACCTCGGCTCATGAACAGAACAGGACTCAGTCCAAGGTATGCCTCTGCCAACTATTAAGAGGACAAAACAAGCAAGACAAGTATTTCAGACTGCCAGGAATCTTTTGAACAAGCAGGGATCTTTCAACCAAGTCTTTCTAACAACATCCTAGCCTATCCAGTCTATCCAAAGAGTCATATGCAAAACTATTGTACTGACTACAAACTACTGCACTGTACTACAAACTACTGTACTGTACTACAAACTACTGTACTGTACTACAAACTACTGTACTGTACTACAAACTACTGTACTGTACTACAAACTACTGTACTGTACTACAAACTACTGTACTGTACTACAAACTACTGTACTGTACTACAAACTACTGTACTGTACTACAAACTACTGTACTGTACTACAAACTACTGTACTGTACTACAAACTACTGTACTGTACTTCAAACTACTGTACTGTACTACAAACTACTGTACTGTACTACAAACTACTGTACTGTACTACAAACTACTGTACTGTACTGCAAACTACTGTACTGTACTACAAACTACTGTACTGTACTACAAACTACTGTACTGTACTTCAAACTACTGTACTGTACTACAAACTACTGTACTGTACTACAAACTACTGTACTGTACTACAAACTACTGTACTGTACTACAAACTACTGTACTGTACTTCAAACTACTGTACTGTACTACAAACTACTGTACTGTACTACAAACTACTGTACTGTACTACAAACTACTGTACTGTACTGCAAACTACTGTACTGTACTACAAACTACTGTACTGTACTACAAACTACTGTACTGTACTTCAAACTACTGTACTGTACTACAAACTACTGTACTGTACTACAAACTACTGTACTGTACTACAAACTACTGTACTGTACTACAAACTACTGTACTGACTGCAAATATCAAAAATTAGGAGGGCTTGACCTTTTTGAGAAAGGTCCTGTTAGGATCGGAAAGTCAGGCCCAGTCTTTCCAAAATTAGTCTTTCAAGCAGTGGTCTTCCAAACAAGCAGTATAGATGTAAACGATTTTGCATCAAGGACAAAAGAAAAGAAGCATAGAGGCAGCTTGGGCAGGATGTGAACCTGCAACTCCTGCTTTCTAGTTCAAACGTCTTAACCACCGAGATGGTCAAGGTCATGTGGTGGATTTGAATCTTCGCCATGTTTAATCATAGGCCGTTTACGAAATGGAGGCTAAGAGTTGGGGACTAGGCTTCGGTCATATTTCTCTTACCCATTTTAATGTCACCGGCATCTAGAAACAAGCATTTAGCCACAGTGTCTTCGGGGAATACTCTGTGCTTATCAATGATTATCCACACCCTGAATGTTCAGGCTTTGTCAGACGGAGACGAAGCCTGAGCCTGAGCCTGATCCATGGATTCATAAAGGCCGATAGATAGCAGAAGAATTCTAAACAAACTGTAGTCTTTCAATCGGTAGTCTTACCTCAAGGCTTTTGAATCGATGTATTTTCCACAGCATTTTTTATCTGCAATGGCTGCTTTACTTTCTCATTTCTAAATATATATTTTTTTAGGAGGTCATACCTTTCATGCATCCTTTCATTCACAATTATTATTTAGTGGGCCTGACGTTTCGATCCTCGCAGGATCTTTCTCCAAAGGTCCTGCGAGGATCAAAACGTCAGGCCTTCGAAATTTTGAGATTTGCATTTTGGTAATGTTAGTCAGTAAGCAGTTTGCATAAACATTTTTGTTTATTACTTTAAGATTACTTTAAATCTCCAATTTGGTATTTGTTTCATTTCTGCAGTTTTGTCTTCCTTCAAGTCTACTACTCTCCGATGTTTGCTGATGAGCAGGACAGACCCACAGCCTTGCCTCTCTCCCAGGTTTGTTCCTCTACCCCCCCCCCCCCCCCCCAGTAGAGAGCACAAAGTAGAAAGTTTGGTGGTGACACTGTGGAAGTCATCACTGATATAACATGATGTTTGCAGCAATTTTTGCATTACTTTGGAAGCTGTTCGTAGCTGTTCTTCTCCATCTCAATAGTGAGGACTTCATTCAATGAGGGTTTGCCCTGCTTGACTGAGAATTCAGTGCTTATTACGTCGAGCAAGGTAAACCCTCATTGAATGATATTCTCCTGCTCGACGTAGTAAGCGCTGAATTATCTGTGCTTATTATGTCGAGCAGGGCAAACCCTCATTAAATTAAGTCCTCACTATTGAGATGGAGAAGAACAGCTTCAAACAGCTTCGCAAGTAATGCAGAAATTGCTGCAAAATTTAGCGACTAGAAGCTCCTATTGTGCCGACACACTTTGAGCTAGTAATATGCCTGATGTTTCGGTCAGTCGGTACAGACTGTCTCCCTCTTTGAGAAAAGTCTCTCTCAATTTTTGGAGAATTGCGTTCTAGTTAGTTCAGTCATTGAGCAGTTTGCAACATTTTTGTCAGACATTAAGCACGGTATTATCCTTAATCAATGTCCTTATTGCTGACTTTTATTGATAGTCTTTTCCGCCGCTACAGACTTTTCTGTAGCGGAAAAGTCTTACTGTTTGCTCTGATTTTTTTTCTTCAGTTTCTTCTTCTTCCTTCATCTTCTTTCTTCTTCTTCTTCTTGCTCTGCTGTATTCGTCTGCGCTTGAGATCTAGTTGTTGTTGTTGTTTAAGGTGACTCAACGTGCAGTCAAAGTATTGGATAGAATCCCGCCATATGACACCCACAAGATAGGCGTGCTGTACGTAGGACCAGGCCAGGTGAGACTAATAATATAACATGAAGTCTGAAGGCTTCCGTAGTGATAGTCACTAATCACCCTGACTTCCATAGACCTGTGTGTAATTTAAAGCCATAGCCGATGACTCTCATCTCCCTGTGATTGTTGTTGAAATAATGCACAAGTCTTTGGCCATTTGCTGCAGCTGCTGTTCATAGACCAGTGTGTAATTATACGCCTTAGCCAAAGATTCAAGTCCCTATGTCCTTGTTGTGCCAGACTGCTGACCAGACAGCCGTCTTACCCTGATAGAACTGGCTGAATCCACTGATCATTGTGACTTCCATAGACCAGTGTGTAATTATACGCCTTAGCCAAAGATTCAAGTCCCTATGTCCTTGTTGTGCCAGACTGCTGACCAGACAGCCGTCTTACCCTGATAGAACTGGCTGAATCCACTGATCATTGTGACTTCCATAGACCAGTGTGTAATTATACGCCTTAGCCAAAGATTCAAGTCCCTATGTCCTTGTTGTGCCAGACTGCTGACCAGACAGCCGTCTTACCCTGATAGAACTGGCTGAATCCACTGATCATTGTGACTTCCATAGACCAGTGTGTAATTATACGCCTTAGCCAAAGATTCAAGTCCCTATGTCCTTGTTGTGCCAGACTGCTGACCAGACAGCCGTCTTACCCTGATAGAACTGGCTGAATCCACTGATCATTGTGACTTCCATAGACCTGTGTGTAATTATACGCCTTAGCCAAAGATTCAAGTCCCTATGTCCTTGTTGTGCCAGACTGCTGACCAGACAGCCGTCTTACCCTGATAGAACTGGCTGAATCCACTGATCATTGTGACTTCCATAGACCTGTGTGTAATTATACGCCTTAGCCAAAGATTCAAGTCCCTATGTCCTTGTTGTGCCAGACTGCTGACCAGACAGCCGTCTTACCCTGATAGAACTGGCTGAATCCACTGATCATTGTGACTTCCATAGACCAGTGTGTAATTATACGCCTTAGCCAAAGATTCAAGTCCCTATGTCCTTGTTGTGCCAGACTGCTGACCAGACAGCCGTCTTACCCTGATAGAACTGGCTGAATCCACTGATCATTGTGACTTCCATAGACCTGTGTGTGATTGTAAGCCATAGGCAAAGACTCAAGTCTCTATAACCTTGTTGTGTCAGACCAGTGGCAAGACAGCCCTCTTACCCTGATAGAACTGGCTGCATCCACTGATCATCATGCCTTCCATAGACCTGTGTGTGATTGTAAGCCATAGCCAAAGATGCAAGTCTCTATGTCCTTGTTGTGTCAGACCAGTGACCAGCCTTACCCTGATAGAACTGGCTGCATCCACTGATCATTGTAACTTCCCTAGACCTGTGTGCAATCACAAGCCATAGCCAAAGACTCAAGTCTCCATGTCCTTGTTGTGTCAGACCAGTGACCAGCCTTACCCTGATAGAACTGGCTGCATCCACTGATCATTGTAACTTCCCTAGACCTGTGTGTAACCACAAGCCATAGCCAAAGACTCAAGTCTCTATAACCTTGTTGTGTCAGACCAGTGGCAAGACAGCCCTCTTACCCTGATAGAACTGGCTGCATCCACTGGTCATCATGCCTTCCATAGACCTGTGTGTGATTGTAAGCCATAGCCAAAGACTCAAGTCCCTATGACCTTGTTGTGTCAGACCAGTGACCAGCCTTACCCTGATAGAACTGGCTGCATCCACTGATCATTGTAACTTCCCTAGACCTGTGTGCAATCACAAGCCATAGCCAAAGACTCAAGTCTCCATGTCCTTGTTGTGTCAGACCAGTGACCAGCCTTACCCTGATAGAACTGGCTGCATCCACTGATCATTGTAACTTCCCTAGACCTGTGTGTAACCACAAGCCATAGCCAAAGACTCAAGTCTCCATGTCCTTGCTGTGTCAGACCAGTGACCAGCCTTACTCTGATAGAACTGGCTGCATCCACTGATCATTGTAACTTCCCTAGACCTGTGTGCAATTACAAGCCATAGCCAAAGACTCAAGTCTCCATGTCCTTGCTGTGTCAGACCAGTGGTAAGACAGCCCTCTTACTCTAATAGAACTGGCTGCATCCACTGATCATTGTAACTTCCCTAGACCTGTGTGCAATCACAAGCCATAGCCAAAGACTCAAGTCTCCATGTCCTTGTTGTGTCAGACCAGTGACCAGCCTTACCCTGATAGAACTGGCTGCATCCACTGATCATTGTAACTTCCCTAGACCTGTGTGTAACCACAAGCCATAGCCAAAGACTCAAGTCTCCATGTCCTTGCTGTGTCAGACCAGTGACCAGCCTTACTCTGATAGAACTGGCTGCATCCACTGATCATTGTAACTTCCCTAGACCTGTGTGCAATTACAAGCCATAGCCAAAGACTCAAGTCTCCATGTCCTTGCTGTGTCAGACCAGTGGTAAGACAGCCCTCTTACTCTAATAGAACTGGCTGCATCCACTGGTCATCATGCCTTCCATAGACCTGTGTGTGATTGTAAGCCATAGCCAAAGACTCAAGTCCCTATGACCTTGTTGTGTCAGACCAGTGACCAGCCTTACCCTGATAGAACTGGCTGCATCCACTGATCATTGTAACTTCCATAGACCTGTGTGTAATCACAAGCCATAGCCAAAGACTCAAGTCTCCATGTCCTTGCTGTGTCAGACTGCTGACCAGACGGCCATCTTGTCCAACGTCTACGGCTCGGCTCGCTACGTGGACTTCCTGCAGAACCTGGGCCGTCTCATCTCCCTGCGAGACGTCTCACCCAACGAGGTGTACACAGGGGGGCTGGACCTGCAGGGTGGGGACGGCAAGTATGCCTACTGGTGGCATGATGACATCATGCAAGGTAGAGTCAGCCCTCCCCCCCCCCCTCTTTTTCTAATTTTTGACAAGCAAAGGCAAGACTTACTCTTTTTTTAAACAAATTGAAAAATTCGCAAAGAAATGTTTTGACTGGTCCGGGACTTGAACCCGAAAACCTCTGTTCATCCCGAGGTTCCGGGTTCAAGTCTCAGTTCAGTCAAAGTTTTCTTTGCTAAATTTTCAATTTTGTGGATTTTTTGGGAATTGGCAACTTGATCGCTGTTTGATTTGGTCAATAAATATAATAAATAAATACGTTTTCATTTGTCATGGCTCAGTGATCTTCCACGTGGCTACTCTGATGCCTAACCAGGAGTCAGACCCCACGTGCAACTCCAAGAAGCTTCACATTGGCAACGACTTTGTCTCCATCGTCTACAACGAGAGCAAGGAGCCCTACAAGCTGGGCACCATCAAGGTAACCAAGCTGCTCTCATCCACGCCACCGTGGACATATATAACCAGTGGCCTACTTCCTAACCCCTTCGCGCCGGGAAGCCGCTATGCATGCGTAGTGAGTTTCAAAAATTGGACGCCGCTATTGTCCAAACTGTAGACAAAGACTCTTGTTAGCAATATGTATCATGACAAACACCTTTTTTGACGTCAGTTGCTGCATGAATTGCCAGATCAGCGGTAACATTGGCGCTATTGTGGGGCTTTATTGTGAACGATCGAGGGTCTGCGCGCTACTACGGCAGACAGTGTGCTGGCCTGCCCAACACCTAATGCGGTCACCGGAGAGACTATGGAATGCGCCCGCTGCCTTTACCACAAATTGCACGCTCTGTTGAGGCCGTCCAGCTGGATCCTTTGTCCGCTGCAGTGCAGGAATGTTTTCGGTCAAAGGGTAGCAGCACACACAGTTCTCGGAGTCGTGTCGCACAGCCAACGCTCCATTGGACTACACACAAAAAGGCCAATCTTTGAGGGCTGATAATCCCTTGACAAAAGCCACGCAGACTTCCTACTGTGCCACATTTGATTCACTGATGCAAATAGTGCACTCTTATTGATTTATTTTGCAGGTTTATTGTTCTCTGATTGTTTGGCGAGCTTTTGAAATGGAACTGTGCCGGCCATTGGCACTAAAATAATCCCGCCGTCAAGAGGTTAAGCACCACCATTTGCTGAAGCACAAAAAGTAGTGATGCAATATACATCGAATCACAGTGCAGTTTGGAATATTGTTTAATAATACATGTAATGATAAAAACAGGGTACCGGTATTTATAAAGTGCCTTTACAGATCAGAAACAGATCAGAGCACTGTACGAGACACGGGTTATGAGAACAAATATGTTTTGAGTCAATTCAATTTGAGTCAATTGATAACAGAAGAAGCATTCCTGATATCAATGGGGATAGAGTTCCACAATTTGGGACCAGTTACAGAGAATGATCTATCTCCGAGAGATTTTGAACTGAGAATGAAATGAAACAGACAATCGGTATGAATCAAGGCATTGCTAAGCGTATACATTAGGGCCAATGTCATTTGTCATGAGCGTCATTGACATATCAAGAATCAGGATCATGCAGTATTTGTGCTTCTTGTATGGACAGGGTCAGTTCAACTTTGTGGAAATCGTCATCGAGCCGCTGGACAGTGAGAGCAACCTGGTCAGCGTGCAGGCCAAACGAGGTCAGAGTTCAAAGGTCCAAGTCCGCTGATTGCAATGAATGAATCCTAGATTACTCAAAAAAGTCTCTGGGAATAGCCTCATTCAACATTTTTGGTTTCATTCTCAGATTAATATTGCAAGTTGCAGTTAATGCATCCGACTTTGTAACATGAAAAGAAAAAATCCTCGAAAAATAACTTCGTCATCATTTTCAACTTGCATTCAATCGCTAATTGCAATGATTGAATTAGAGATTAGAAAAAAACGGCTCTTTCCAAAAAATAAAACATTTGTTTCAGCATTTTCACATCTGGCTTGTGGTTGATTGCTCATTCAATTGGAGCCCTTCCCAATGTCTTTACTTCTGCCATCTTGTCTGGATTTTGTCCTCAGATTTGGAGGGGATGATCGGTAGTCGAGGACCACGCATGATCACCAACAAGAACCTGCCTCTCCTGGTGCGTCAGATGGCTCTACATGCCGATGTAAGTATCCCACATCTCTCCAGTTGGTCTAACTTAGGAAACCTCTGATATCAAGATAATAGTACTATCCAAACGATGACGCTAACTGCTCTATGCACAACCCAAATCATAGTGCCTTTCAAGTGATAGAACTCCTCATCATCATGGGTCCCCTCACTAAGTCATGGTCAGATCCTCTGCGCCTCGTTTTCACCATCTGGCGATGTGTTGCCTCCATCTTAAAGTCTCCATATTCTCAGCGGAGCGCCAGCATGGATTGATGACCTCCATACGGATCTCTCCACTGCCAACTGTTCCCGTTGTGGTGGTTGGGATAGCGGAGTCTTTTAGTTTTACGTACCAGCGTTCTTACCATCTGAGCTATCCAGACCTTTGGTGGCAGAAGCAATCTGCCATTAACTGCCGTATATCTCCAGGGATCACACCCCCTGCTTTCATTCGGATGCAAACAACCAGTTGTTGTAAACCAGGCTACAGCAGTTGGGGGATCACACAAAGTCAGTTTTTGTGGTAAACAAAAATGTTGCAAACTGCTTACTGACTAAAATTGTCAAAATGCAAATCTCAAAAATTAGTGGACCTGACGTTTCGATCCTAGCAGGACCTTTCTCAAAGGCAGAGTGACAAGGTCAAAACAGATACAGTTTTTCATTGATTTGTTGAACTTTATTTTTAAATTGGCAAAGAAAACTTTGACTCCACCAGGACTTGAACCCAAGACCCCTGGATTAACGTACCAGTGCTCTTCCCATCTGTGCTATCCAGCCCTTAGATGGTGGCCTCCCTAATAGTCAACAAGACTTTTCCGGGGTGATGGCACCAGTCAAAGGCAATTCAACCATTGACTGCCGTATATCTTGACTTTTTTCTTTGTTATCAAGCTGGCCTCACAAATCTACCAGAGTCAGATGCACGGCAGCCTGGCCGAGGCCTACACCTCCAACTGGCTGGAACGTCTGCGACAGATCAAGCGACTGCGCGGCAAGGTCACCCAGGGGGCGCCCTCCAACTCGCTGGCGGCCATGGCGGCCATGTCCTCGGCCCGTCAGCAGGAGCGACGCAAGGGCTCGGCCGCCATGCTGGACGACTTCACCGACTACGCGTGAGGGCGCTCTATGCGGCTGCTTGAGGGTCGCTCTCGGAGGCCCTTTTACAAAATCTATGGGCCGGGCTTAAAGCTTTGTCCCCGACACACAAAAACCTGAAAGTACAGGTTGAGCTGAATTTGAAGGTTTGTTGCCCTGTTTAGTACAGAGCACTCACCTAGTATCTGTGGTCAAAAGCATATTTCTTTCATACCTGTGACATTTATAACTGTTTTGGACAACGGCAATGGAAACTTTTATTTCAATTTAAGGTCCAATATATTTGCAGTAAAATCTCACATGTTTTCAAAGATCTTGATGACCATTGACATGAAGCACAATGAATCATCCTTGCATAGTTCAGGCATCTTATTCCTATTTTTCAACAAAGTCTAGTAGACTCAATTTAGTAATGTGAACCAAGGAAAGAGGATTTATCTTATAGTCAGGTACCTTAGTGCCATTCAAACCCATCATGAACTGTGTTGGTTGCCTGACTTCTGCCATGAAGACTCTAATAGTTTGGTACCTCTTCCCCTTTCACTGGCATAATGAATTATGTACTGGTACCCTGAGTTCTGCATTTATTAAAGACTCTTATGGTCTGGTATCTCTGCCAATCACTAACATTATGTACTGTCTTATAGTACCCTGACTTCTCACATTATGTCTTTGATAGTCTGGTTTCTTTATGCAATGCACTAGCCTAATGAACTGTTAACTCAGTGGTATCCTGACTCCTGTCATAATATATTTTGTATGGTCTGGTTCCTTGATCTCATGATGCACCAAGTTTGGGTTCTTGCATTTTAAGTAATGGTGACGGTAGCAAGTCAAAAATGGTTTGTTTTGACACCATGGATTTGGCTTTTGTCTAAGTTGTTCTCAAACCCATTATTAATCTATACATAGTGTCACCTCAAAATATTCTTGGCTTGCCTGTTACATAAAAGAATAACTTTGTAGTGCCCCAGTGTCTTGATATGGTAACTGGTGAGTGGTGATGTTTAATTGTGTTCTTAGCTTGATCAAATTCATTTGGTTTGTTCTACTTCATTTGTTTCCACACAATTCAGTTTCTGCTGAATTTTCTATTTAAGAAAAAACCCGCACAATGTGCACACTAGGTATTTGGCCCTGTATTACCCATGCTGGCAACTGGCTGCTTTCCTACCTTCTTGATTGCCAAAAAAAAAAAAAGGGGGGCAGGAACTAATTGATGGCTGACTGCAATGGTATTGTGGTGGATTAATTTTCTGAGAGACAGACAGACAGACAGGCAGGCAGGCAGATAGATACTGACATACAATACAGAGAAAAGACAGACAGACAATACAGAGAAAAGACAAACAGACACGTACAAACACAGAGAAAGACAGATAAACAGACGTAAATGTACAGAGACAGACAGAGAGATAGAGACAGATACACTCCAGACAAAAGGACAAGGAGACAGATGCACAGTGTCCCCAAGGACTGAATTATTATTATGAACCCCTCCGATATACTCTACATGTACATGTATATCTACAGAGGTGTGTGTTTCCTGACTTATGTAACTTGAATGTAATCATAATTTATTCAGTAAGAATATACTGATTCCTCCAACCACAGAGCAAGCCTAGCTCTGTGCTCCAAGGAATGGTCTATTTTAATAGCTCCGTGGTTTAACGCATCACGGGGCCGCAGCCGCTACAGCCCACGGGAGCTGAACCCGATGACGTACACCTACGTCACCGTTTAGCAACGGCCAGCCGTGCGGGGTCAATGCTCTTTGGCTTTGCTCAGGGCGTAAATGCTCCGATCAGCGGCTTCGCCATTCACGTTTATGCTGCACAGCGCTTCCTTTGCGCAGTGCGCGCCTTGGACAGAGGCCAAACCCATCGTTGATGCTCGCACCTCAAACAGCGGGGGCGATAATCACCTCTATTCATTTACCTTTTTTAACGGCTCACCGTTAATGCATTAATTATTATAACGGCCTTGCAGGCATGCGTGTGTTTTTGTTCCAATTCTGCCGCCTACGATCCTCAGTCGATGAATGGTCGATATAATAATATATACGGCCTTTTCACGCCAGCCGGATTTTTTGGACTTGATCCAAATCTATTGTTACGAACTTACGGCCTAGGCCGCAGTGCGCCTACACATAGATCAGTTCCTGTGCCAGTTCCGAGAAAAAAAAAAACATACGTTAAAAATACTACATTATACTATGTATAAAACTATGAACAAATAACCAATGCTGCCAATTGAACTAACCTTATTGAAATTTTATTCGTGGAGGTGCAGTTTAGCTATAGGAATATGTTGTCTAAAGAAGGGATTAATTATAATTGATAATCAAAAACCACCAAAATAATCAAAAAGTTATTTACTTACAAAAATTACCAGAATGTCAATTATTATATAGATGGGCTTGGCGTTTTGATTCGGACCTTTTTCAAAGGTTTCTCAAAGGCAGCATTCCCGTCTCTGTGAGAAACTAAGTCCTTATCTGAAAATGACCGAAAAGTCTGCCCCTTTACATGTTTAAAGTAAAGTAAAACAGAAAAGAAAATGTATTCTGATTACGCCCGTACACAACTTTAATTGCAATGCGCATGTGATTGCGTCAGTGCAATGCGGCCTGTGAGCCATTATGAATGCACACAACCTGAATGGACGATTACACTGCTAGGCGGGGGTGACCTCACAATACAGGGGACTAAATTATCGCAATGCCTCTCTCAAAAAGAAGCATTTCCCGAAAATATCTCCCTCAGTCGTATAAAATAGGGGTAAATGAAAAAGATTCTTTGAATTTTGATGGCTTTTGGTGGGTGATTTTGCTAAACAATTGAAGCACCATCGGGGGCGTGTGATTTTGTCACCCCTCTCTCCTCCCGCGGCCGGATGTAGAGGGGGAAAATGCATGTGGCGGGAAAAAAAAGTTTCACGTCTGTAGCTAGCTGGGTACTACGTGCGCGTGTACATGTACGTGTTCACGAAGGGAGCACGAGTGCGCTGCGTGGTCGGCAAGCCGGCGGTCGTGTTGTGATTGTATTTTGGCCATGTGCTCGTAGTCGTGGTGAGAAGAACGTTGCTCCAGCCCGCTCATTTTGGCCACGAATTTGGTGCTGAACAGAGAAACACGGCTCTTCACATTCCCCGGACTCCCTCTTGGATTGTTATTCGCTCCGAAAAGTCAACGGAAAGGTACAGTTTTCCCATCAAAATCTCCGTATGATATTTTACATGTACAATGTATTGATGTATGTATCGCCTACCGGCATGATTCGTCTGCCTGTGTTGCATGGTATAGCGCAGAGCGTATACGAAACAGTCATTTTGTGCTGCACGTAGTCACAGCCAAGATGGTTTTTATGAATGGATATGATACTGATAGTTGATACTTATGTAGGTTTTGTTTACGTAATTGCTGCTGGTACCGTTGGTCCTCTTGAGACCCATTTGTATGGATGGGTAAACATAATTTAATCATTCAATGTGTCGAAATAAAAATATATTGTTCTGATATTGATAATTTTATACTGAAGTTGGTCTGCACATTTAATACACGGTATTCCTTTTTTGTACTGTGGTAAGTTTTGGCTCAATCCGTCAACTATGGTGATAAAATTTATGGTAACAATGAAATGCTAACTTTGTTCAGGCATAGACTGTATAATATTTGTCAAAGGAACCCTTTGTTCCAAATGGCAATTCAACAAATTTCCTCTTTTCTTTTAAAGCCCCTACACAACATTGGTAAGATCGAAAAACAGAAATGTTCACAGATTTACATGAACGCAGTGGCTGTTGTTACGGCAGTCGTCCGTGTGGTTCCCTGACTTGATTGTATTTCGTCAGCATTGCAGGCTGGTTGAACCAGTCTATTAGCTGATAGTCTGGTTCCAAGAGCTAAACATCCTGACAAATACTGTGAAGTCAGGGAACCACACGGACGACTGCCGTAACAACAGCCACTGCGTTACACGAAACTTATAAACTTATACAGTTTGAAGATGGTAATAGACTAGTACTAGTAGTAGTAGTAGTACTAGTAGTACTACTACTAGTACTTTAGTAGTACTACTATACTAGTAGTAGTAGTAGTCAGTAGAAACCTCGCAGTGAAATATTTCTTCCTAAAATGTTGTATTTTGGGAGAAAAGAGTAAAAGAAATTGTTTACATCTCACCAAGATCTGAACTATTTTTCACCAAACAAATGAAGTGGTTTTCACGATTTTCTCGAGACTCGGTTGGCGGTTTGAGCTGAAATTGTTATTGCATATATTCGATTAGACGACGTATGGATGCTATTCTTTGACTGTGTAGGGGCTTTATAAAGCGGAAGCTTTTCGAGCACTAACATTTCAGGGAATGTCTGATAGTGATATAGTGATGATAAAATTACAAACCTCCTGACGAGTAAATTTTGGAATTTGGAATGTCCAGAGATTGGTGTACCCTCGATTGAACTTGAAGATCAGTCATCAGTAGCATATGAAATATGACTGAACTCTTCTCCCAGCACTCTCACCTACCCTGTCCTTTCCCAGTCAGGGACTGGGAGTCAGTTTTCCTTGATTTGAAACTACATGTACAGTAACACATTGAAAGTACAGTTTGCATCCCTTAAAAGCTCGAGTTGAACTGAGCTGTTTTGTGTTTAAAAAAAAAAAGGATGTCTGTCATACTGCACCCAACCATAACAAAGTGCCACTAGAGTAAATATGCAAATTGCGTGTGGGTCTGTGGGTCACACACAGTGCAGCAATTATGAATATTGAAATTTGTATTTTATGAATGGATGTGGGTGGTTTTCTGATTAATTACTGCAGGAATAGCAGTCATTGGACTTGCCCACTGGCACAGAGCATATATAAAACATATTTTGGCAGTTTTGCTTGATGCTGATAGAATTTCAAAATGGACACTTACTTAGTCCGGTATTACCATTCTCATTTCTCAATTTCTATTATCTAGTGTGGGAGGGATGTGTTGACATTATGCAAGCCTGCATTATGTACGTGTCATCTTGCTTTCTTTTCTTTCTTTCTTTTTTTTGGCGGGGGGGGGGGGGGGGGGATATATAAATATATAGAGATATTTCTCAACAGTTTGGACAGTGTGTGCTTGTCTGTCTATTGTCAGGAGACTGCGGTAACCTTTTTCAAAACATGAATATTACAGCTGGGGTAAGGGTTTCGGGCAATTCAAATAAAATGGGGTTAGCGAATTTCCTGTTAAGGCCATTAAAAACAAATGACAAATGAGCCTCTGAGTAAAATAGTTCGTATGTTCATACTTAATTACTTGATTACTGTACTTATCAATGTTGTAAGTACAGACAATTCCTAAGTTGTCTCATCTTTATACCGGTAAGCAAACCATGTTCTAGCAAGTCTAAATCAACATTTGTTTAGATTTCAATTATTTGTTTTGCCAGCATTTTGTTTGGGTGCTCAATTTGAGGAATTATCAATTGTCTGTTTGACGCAATACCCATCAAAAGGCAAGGTTGGTATCACCTTTATATAGCCCTCTATTTGTATTTCTCAACATCTGTCCTCCGTTTTAATTAAAATCCCCCTCACCTCTACCCGCCTAAAACCTCAAAGAGACCTGAGATCCAGCTGTTGATGAGGGCGTCCCAGTACCTGGAATTCAATCAAAAGTTTCAACTATGAAAGTACCCATTGACACCAATCAATTAAGTTTTATTTTGCCGTCCAACTCCAAGTTCTCTCTCAACCTTCAGAAACAGGAGTTTAAAACATTTGGTTGAATAGATACTGTCAATTGACAGGATGATGAAGGAACTTCTCAAATGGAAAAAGTTAAAAGCCACCAGCATATTTTGGAATTTTAAATTTTACCTACATGTATATGGATCTTGGAGTGGTTTTAATCTACATAATTATAGGTTGGCCATCAGGTGAACAAACAACAAAGATGGATATACTGTACATGTACATACACATGTAAAGAAATATTATCCTGAATCCCTGATACAGTACACAACTGTGTACTGCATATCTCTCTGTATTACAATGTGTAAATTTACAGAATAAATCAATATTAACACATTAAATTCTTGTTCATTGGTTGAAAAGCCATTGCACTGTTAAAATATGGATTGAAGGTTGGCATGGTGGAAGTACAAAGTGGAAAGTTTGCAGTAATACCACTCAACATTATTATACTCCAATATTTTGTTTTCCTTGAGCATGGAACATGGATGGAAAAAACCCAGATCTAAATCCATTGGCTGTCATGTGAATGGAGCCTGTTTGTTACACTCCAGCAAAAAGAGTTGAATGACCTTCACAACTGCAGCAGCATGCATTGGCCGTGATTACTGAACACTGATCGAAGATTCAGGGGGGGGGGATGGATTGGGAATGGGACTAGGGGAGATGATGAAATACCATGCAGGCATTGCATGCGTTCAGTGCATTGTGTCAGTGCCCTGTCCGCATGTCTGACTGACTTTCACTCGGGCGTGTTATCTGAAAACACTGACGGCACGTAGAACCCTCGCAAGAAAGCGGCCGGTTTTCTTACTGGTGTGTTGTCTCTCTGAGTGATGGAAAATTTCTGATCTGTTATTTTTTTGGAGATGGCTGGCAGATGAATAATTCATGAAGGTCAATTGCATATTTGGAGTGGATTGTCTCCCTATGCGCTATTAATAACAAAAATATAAACAGATTTATACTTAGAACTAAGGCTGTTGTCGACAAGGCTTTTGTCGACATTGTTGTCGACAAAGAAATATTCCGACATGTCGACAAGGTTTTTCGGTTGTGG
This sequence comes from Luidia sarsii, assembly GCA_949987565.1. Classification (NCBI taxonomy): domain Eukaryota; kingdom Metazoa; phylum Echinodermata; class Asteroidea; order Paxillosida; family Luidiidae; genus Luidia; species Luidia sarsii. Next base: position 15,324,015 of record OX465104.1, read on the forward strand.
TGACAAAAACAGTAAAATACATTAGCCTACCTCATAATGGTCATAGAATCTCTGAAAAGAAGGGAGTAAAAAGGGGGAAAAAATCCTAACATTTTGCGTTGAGCATTTCATTTTTGCTTATCCACGCCGCAAAATAATAGTTACTAAATATGTTGGAAGTTCACCGAATGCATTTTGCCATTACGATGTACAGTAAAGTGCAAAATACTGTATAGCACACGTTTCTATGGCCGGTCGTCAGTAGTACAGTAGCTGGTATACGTCGCTGCATCGCATGCATTTAATACACGTGCATACGGGATACCAGTGCAATGCAGAGATCGGGAAAGATCGTGGACGTCCGAGGGAAGGATCGGTACCTAGCTGAAAGTAGCCTCATGTTTGGGCCCAAAATCCCGGCAGCCGCATATTTTATTTCGTTGAAAAACGGACCGGAAGTACATTATGTACATCGGAAAAAAGCCTCCTTTGCCGCATACGTTCTAGGTTTGTCTGAATGTATGGCTGAATACGCGGCCTCCTCCGTTTTTGGGCCCAATACGCGGCTGGTTTTTTGGGGCCCAATACGCGGCTGCCTTTAGCTGGGTGCGGACGGTGACGTCTTTTCTTTTCATTGAAACTATCTGGTTCTCCAACTTCCATGTGCATAGCCAAGGGTAAAATCACTGCAGCCGCTGTGTAGCGAATTCATAAATATTCATTATTTCTTGCAGTGAGAACGCACGCATCGCCGATCGATGACATCATGAATAAACAATGAGCAATCGCTTTTTTATGATTTTTTAAGGAAATTACGATCAGCACAAACATTATTTTGTTGTGTATAATCTTAAATACGAAGTTCACAACCATGGCGGTTTAACATGCCCCATTTGTTTATTAACTAGAAAAAATCCAACATTGTGACCACGGATTTTTGACTAAATCGGGTCGCTCTCGCAACAATGTCGGCAATCGGCATAAAATTCTCGCGACATGTTGACAAGAATTTTTTTTTCACAACAACAGCCTTACTTGGAACATGAGGTTTGGAGGTCAGACTTGGCAGATAGTTTGCACTTTGCTTGCGGCAAGGCCCACTTTTCAACACTTCCCATTTGTTCAGTATACGTAGGAAGTTTCAATTGCTGAGAACAATTTGTGTCTCTTTGTTGAGAAGCATTATTGAAACTCGCTCTACCTTTGAAAAGCAAAGGAAGCTATTGAGTGAAGCCCATTTGAACAGGATGAATTTTCTTGGAATTTTTCAGAATTTGATGGCATGTTTTTTTTGCCCTCTTATAGTAGAAATTACTTCACGTTTGTAACTATACCTTTGACATGATAGCTATGCTTGTATTGATACATTTTTGATGCGCAAATTTACTTGTTGTAAGCCCCAACATAGAAATGCTTTATGTTAGATTTTATATAGTTTGTAAATATATTTCACTCTATTTGTATAGTAAATTGCTTAAATTAGAATATTTCGGTTTTGGGCCTGTAGAAAATACTAGAAATTATTTTGTATTTTTAACATAAAAGAGGTGATAACTGTAAATAGTCCAGTGAACTAAATGCACGTCACATTCCGCCTTTGAGAAAGGTCTTGCTTGGATCAAAACATTAGGTCCTCTGTGTCTGCATGTTTGAGACTTGCATATGAGACAGGCATTAGTTTGCAACAGTGTGTATTGCTTGTGTACATACAGTGTTGTACATGTGTGTGCACACAATTTGCATTTGCATTTGCATTGTGTGGACTGTGGAGGTCATGCAAGTTAGGGAGCTCCTACACACACCATAGCTGAGTCCAGCAATAGTGACCACTAGGCATACATGTTTGTGCACACATACCGGTACTCTGCCCCATGCATCCCTGCTTGGGATGCCAATCATTTCTCAGGGTGTAAAGGGCACGGGGAACGGGTGGGTCAGGTCGCATGTAAAACGTGCTGGTTGACTGAGCGGGTCACCAGTGCCTTTGTGCATGTTGGGCCTGTTGCTTTTACAGCTGCACTGCATTTGCCTGGTGCACAGTCCTGTGGGTGAGGCTGATCTTTTCTTTTTCTTCCCACTCCCTGGTCATTGTATTTGTAAGTTGGCCTATGTACAATGAGTCCGGCTTAAAATCCTTTTGCAATGCAATGCCCTCAATCTCCTGAGTGTGATTTGCATACAATCTGAGAGTTACTTTGCTCTACCATGGCTCTACCAATGCCAAGCACTTGCATGGCAAATGCAAGCACAGTTCTGATAACCTGGTCTTGGTTGCTGTATTTGGAATAATATGGTATAATCATGTACAGGCTGTATTCAAGAATCAATGTTAACAGACTGAAATCTAAGTGTATATGCATGTAACTTAACACCGATGAGAAGTTACAGGGTTTGGATTTGGAACCGAATCTACTGTAACATGACTCGGGATCACTGGTTGTAGATTGGGCTAACGATCCAGAATGTTCCACTGTGAATGAGCTAGTATTATACTTGCAGGCAGAGGGTTAGGTTACATGGGAGTGTTTCCTGATCAAATTTAGGGTCCCTGTGGTAACTGAACTACAAATACTGCCAAGACTAAGGCCTTTTATGAATCCACATATCAGGCTCAGGCTCACACTTTGTCTCCAAGTCTCCGTCTGACAAAACCTGAAAATGCAGGCATGGTTTGTCACCAAATTTGAGGTTTTGACTTTGATGGCTTGATAAGTACAGAGTATTCACCAAGAAGCTGGAGCCAAACGCTTGTTTCTAGATGACTATGACATTAAAACTTGATAGAGAAATGTGACCGAAGCAGTATATGTCATTGTGTTTGTCCAACCATTAATTGATTTTGCTAAGTTTGGGGTTTGGAAATCTGAAATTCCTTTCCTTTATTTGTTTGTCTCTCTTTTAAATTTCTTTCAGCAGTCTTGAGTCAAGATGATGTCCATGCAAAGGGTCAAGCGGATAGGCTCCATGCTGTTTGTGGTGTTCTGCTTGCAGTACCTGCTGGTCTTCTACGTCTTTGACCAGTCGCGGCGGGCCCAGCCCAAGCACAGGTTCCTGCCCCGGCACGCCACCGTCAAGGAAGTGCGGGGCCCCACCTACCACGTGCACAAGGCAGACCCCATGCCCATTGCCCTGCGTGAGCGCTACGAGAGCCGTCGCCTCTTGGTGGAGAGCAACCGGCCGCGGCTGGTGTCCCGTCGCGAGATCCTGGACGAGTACCGTCCGGCCGCGGCGGCGGCATCATCGCCGTTGTCGTCGCAGGTCGGACAGGCAGGGGACTCGTTCGCGAGCAGAGTGACGGAGCGCTACGCTTCCCTCGAGGATGAGAGCCGTCGCGGCGAGTGGCTGAACTGCGGGACCTGTGCCCTGGTCTCTAACTCGGGTAAGGCTTTTTGCATAGGCAGGAGTGGAAATATCCACTCATAGACTGTAGGAGTCTAGTGATTTCTGTGTCGGTCTAATGCAGTGTGTGATTCTACTGGACCAGCTGTCTATGGTTCTTTCCTTGCACACTTAGGAAAAGTCTCAATATAACGTTTAGATCCTGATACCAGTTGGTCACTTGTCAAAGGCAGAATGGCTGTCTCCCTTTGAGAAAAGGTCCTGTAGGATTGAAACAGTGAAACATCGGTGGACAATTTCATCAAACTATCATGAATTACTACCGATCGCAAGACGATGAGCAGAATCAATTTGAGTTAGGTATCGTGAGGCTTTTTGAAATCCACTTGAGTCCCCCTACCTTCCATTGTTGAGATTTGAATTTTGATCATTTCAGTTGATGAGCAGTTTGTAACATCTTTATATATTTTTTTGAAAAGTGGCACCCAAATTGTAGCAGTTGGTGTCTGATGATAATTTGCAAGCTTTCATTTCAATACTTTGTCCTGACATTTCCTGGGGAAAGTTGCCTGTTCGTCCCATAAATTGAATGAAACGGAGCTTTGTGACCACAACATCCTAGGACTTGATGGACATGCACATATAATGTGCCAAACTTGAAACTTGTTAAGGACACAGGCCTATTAAAATACAAGTTTACATCTAGCAAGGCTCTTCAGTCACTAGACCTGTGATTTGGAACTTTTTTTTCACGAAACCCGATTCCTGATGCAAGGGCGAGGTCATTGGCTCACAGACTTTGTTTTGTCAAACTGAAAAAAGTTCACCGTTTTATGACTTTTATGATCCCAGCATGACCTTACTCAAAGGTGGAATGTTTTTGTTTGGTCTGTGAGTTGACTTGCTCTGAACCACTTATCAAGTTCAGCACCAGACATGAGTCTGATTTGAACATTCTAATCTCACAAGCATTATGTACCTGACCTCCCGGCTCTCACCAAGTTAGACTTGATGTATTTACGAGTGGAAGACTGACTGGCTGTAACAGACTATTTGTTGATCTCAGCCGTGTTTCCCCTGTATATTAAAACTGTGAGGCGGCCCATCTCAGGTATAATTATGTCTCAAGAACTTGCCGCCTCAGTGGTCGAAAATCATCCTTGAAAAACTGCCCACAAAAAAACAATTTAGCATCTGGCTGTGTACCCGATGATTCCTCGCACATCACCATAGGTTTTTGCATGTACGGGTTGTGCTTTAGAATCATGCCCTATGCAATCTGTGACCCATGGAACCTCAACATTATATGTCCCAGTGGCAAGAATGTGGTCGGGTTAGATTAACACGGGGTTAGATATGATTCTGTATTGCAGAAGGGGCTACAGAAAAACACCCCACAGGCAAAGTCATTGGGTAAGGGAGTTTCCAGGCTGTCTAATGAACGCATTAAGTACAAAGTTCACGTCTCAGCCCAGCCAGGAGAGGTCCTGTTTTTTTTTTTTCTCTTTCTAAATCGAATCATGGGTTTGTTGTTATTGCTTTGTGTTTTTTTTTTTTTTACGACAGGCCACATTCAAGGCTCCAGGCTTGGGGACGAGATTGACGAGGCCAACTGCGTGTTCAGATTGAATGCTGCCCCCAGCCAGGGCTACGAGCTGGATGTGGGACGCAGGACCACAGTCAGAGTCGTCTCGCAGCGAGGGTACGTGGGCCATAGTCAAAGGTTTAAAAATATCAAGGCTTCCCCTGTGAACTAATGTGTGAGGCGGCCCAGTGGCCCACTTCACAGTTGTTTTGGGGGACCATCTTGGGTATTTATCTTCAAAAACTTGGCTTCTTGGTGGCGAAAAGCATGCCGGGAAATCAGTGAACCGCAAACAAAATAGCAATACTTTTGCATGAGCAAAGTAATTGTGTATTTCCCCCCCATTTCTGGGGTATTTTTCCCACTCATCCCGGATCCAATTTGTATCCAATCAAGCACCTTCACAATACACCCAAACTCGTGAATGGATTAATTTATTACTTATTTATCAGTTGCCACTTCAGACTCTTTAGATTCCAGGGGGAATCCGTGCACTGAGGAACAGATTGGTTTGTTTGTGGGTTTATCAAAAAGAGCATTCAAGCCACTTAATGACCAATTAACTAAAAATGAAAAAATGTGTTTTTAATTTTAATTCAGTGTTTTGAATGAAGTATATAAAAAATATTTTGTTTTAAATTTTGATTCAGAGTAAAATGAAATGCATAATATTAGTTATTATATATATATATATTTACAGTTTTCGCTAGAGTTCTACATTTCTAGTTGGATTCAGATTATGATTTGCAAGTATTTTATATTCGTATGTAAGTCTGCATTCAAATGGGGAATTTGTTCCTATATTGTATGATGTGTAGTTTTTATGTACTTCATTATAGGAAATGGTATGGATCATAGTATTTGAAAGCCTATTAACACGATTCAGTGGAATGGGGGTATGTGCAATGGCTATGTGCATCCTGCATGTACAAGGTCTCTACACATGTAGTTTAATAATGTGCTGTTAAACTGCCTCTATCCACATGACTGGTAAGGCTGAATTGCATATCATTGGCAATACCAGTCATTAGTTTGTATTATCTGGCAGCTGAACTTTGCCATTTGTGAAATGTTATCTCTGGTGCCTGGGATTCAACCCTCCCTGCTGGTACCTCTCAGCCGCCTGGCATTTCCCAGTAATTGTATGCCTCATTGCATTTTGTCTTATCAACTGAACCCAATCGGCATTATGTAATATGTCAGCCATTCAAATTGCCTCAGGCTGCAGTGGCAGAAAGGGATGAATAACACTTTCATTTCATACAAGTACGCAATATTCATGCCAAGTTCTTATTTCACAAGAATATAGGTTTTTGAAAACCAGCAAATATCAGTCTTTGTAGTGTTAAGGTAATTAACAACAAAATGATACTTCTGGTTTGATCATCAATTTCACTTGATTTTTTACTCAAACGTTATTCCGAAAAATGTCGCCAACTGCATATGTACTTAAAAGGACTGAAAGACACAAATGTAGATGACAAGCCCTTTTCAACCTTAGGACCTTCCTTTAATAAGGCAGTTGGATTTTTGAGGAGCTTCAAGAACGCCAAATATATGAAGGTCTTTAGTAGTTTCACTTTCAATGTTGTCTTTAAACCAAATTGTTACAGAGTTGGAGAGGTTCTTGCCAATGCCAGTACGCTGCTGGACAACCATCCCTCGTTGTCCACGGTGTTTTTCCACGGTGCCGACCACGTCTTCTCCCTGGGCTCCCTGCCGCGCACCGTCCGCCGTCTCTCCGCCAAGTACCCGAGGCTGGACTTCTACCGGCTCACCAGAGCGGCGGACGCTGACTTGGAGGCCGAATTTGAGCAGGTCACCGGCAACAATAGGTGCGTAATTATGTTTCGACCAAACATTTTTGGCGTGTCCGTGTTTGTCTTTCACTGCCAGGAATTCTCCTGGATGCAAACATCATAGCACGTAAAAAGCACGATACACTTTTCCATTTTTTGGTGTGAATTTTTCAGTCTCTCGCCATCCCTGTCACTGACGGATTTCATTCTCAGCTCTTGAGTGGGCATGATCTGAAGAATGTGGAGGGGCCGACGGACTGACCCCAGCAGGACCTTTCTCCAAAAGCTTTCGCGAAAGGTCCTGCTACCATGCAGGGCCTGCAGGCCTTCTAAATGTTTGAGAAGTGCCGGCCAACTTATCTTAGATGTGTGCAGGAAGTCAATCTAAAAAAAACAAGAGTGCCTGACTGCCCTGACATTTCAATCCCAGCAGGACCTTTTTCTTCAAATGAAGATTGGTGTGACTTTGGTCGTTGAAATAACATTGTGGTATCATGAAAGGGCAGATAATCTGAAATTCAAAATTTTAAGGGCAATTGGAATTGTTTTAGGAATTGGATTTTGTTTTCATTGTGTCTATTTGTATGCTCGAAATGCGTGTTAGTCTTTTGAAGTGACTTTTTCTTTTTGGGGGAATTTCCTCGTTTGGTTTGGATTTCCTCTTATCCAGGATTTCCTCCAAGACGGAATTCTCCACCGGCCTCTATGCCCTCATGATCATGAAGGATGTGTGCAGCGACATCAGAGTCTATGGAATGAGCCCAGAAAACTACTGCAGGTGAGATAGAGATAGACTAGGACCTTGGAACCTTTCCCCTCTATTTTCATTCCAGGCTCGTATTTCCTGGATGGAAAGTTCCTGGGTGGGGGTAGGGCCTAGTAAAATGAATTTTATATCCATTTTGGTGATAAGCAGCAGTTTGTTACGTGTACAATCATCACTTGGCGAGCATTGTTATTATTTCCTCGAAGCTGGTTTATGGAGAGAGATTTTACTCTGCTTTATTAGCATTCAGTCTGTCCTTTCTGGTCATGATTTTCTAGTTTGTTTGGGTTTTTTTGTGGGGGGGGGGGGAGTTGTGGGGGTTGTTCTGTGTTGCATTCTCCGATTTGTGTGTCTATTTTACTGGTGAATAAGTCCAAAACAAATGTGGCAACAACTAATCTTTCATTTTGAAAGATCTGGAAAATAGACAATCAAAAATTGGTCTCTGTACATACAGCAATTGGGACTGAATGTGAGTGTCTCTTTGGAATGAATTTCCTGAACTCTCACTGTGGAGTTTATCGTTGACTTCTGATGGAATTTTATTTGCAAAATTGACAAAAGCTGTTGCCGGCGGCTTGTCGGCCAGGAGCGCACTTTGCGTGAGCCGCTGTGAGGGGCTCATCGTAGGGAAGGAGTTGAACACTAAAGGAAAGAGCCCACAATAGAACAGGAAGCTGGGTATTAAGAAGGTAGTGGTGAATGTTTGGCCTACGTGTGTCTGGTGCCGTGGTGCGTCTCGGGAGGAGGGGAAGTAAAGTTTGCTGACCCCCAAGGTCTTGACCTCCCTCGCCGTGCTCTGCAGCCATTTTCCTGTTGCTTACTAATTTGATTCGTATCAATGAGCTGAACACGTGTCTAGAGAACTGTGAACCTCCAGACTTTTGGTGACGAATGCGCGTGGGCCAGAAGTCATGACCAGAACCATGGACAAATGCTTGTACACCTCTCAGTTTATAGGATAGTTGAAATGTGTGAGGGACTGTCCGTGTGTGCAAGCAGTATTGCGAATTCCTCAAAGGAAGTGGTTGTAATATGAAACCGTGCAGCACTGGATGATGATGGTGGGCAGTAAACACTGACATAAAATAGGTGTGCCTCGACAGAAATTAAAGACGCACACACTTACACACACACACTGAAAGTAAGATCAGTTGATTAGACAGCAAAACTAGGATGCTGCTTAAACATACATGTAGAAACTGCTTGGTCAGCAAAAAGTCAGCAGGCAACCATTGACTGCACCTTAATGTGTGGTTCTCAGTCTCTGGTGAAGTCTTATCTGGACTAGCCTGCAGAAATGTTAATGCCACCTTGAGCTTTCCTGGAGTCATGGAGGAGACAATCATTTCAGAGGCACTGTTCAGCTAAAGGGGGGATGCTCAAAGATGTATTTGGGCAAAATTGTTAGGGTCTTGCACGTGGGTACTAATCTGATTTTCATGTGGATTGAAATTTTATTAGGCTTTTTGAACCATTTCTGGTGTTTTTTTCTCGAGAGCAGATTTTGTGCAATCTTTTATGGGGGCCCCTATGTTTTCATTCTAGCTTGACCTTGCTCAAAGGCAGCAGAGTGATTGGGCCTTTGAGAAAGGTCCTGCTAGGACTGAAATGTCAGGCCCTCCTAATGTTTGATATTTGCATTTTGGGAAGTAGGGGAAGTAAGGGATTTGCAACCTTTTTGCACTTTACTGTATCAATATGTCATGTATGTTGATTTCTCTTCCTCTCTCTTGCTCTCTCCCCTCCCCCATCTCTTTCCCCTCCCCCATCTCTCTCCCCTCCCCCATCTCTCTCCCCTCCCCTCTCTTTCCCCCTCTCTCTCTCTCAGGCTACACCCTGAGAGCACGGTGCCCTACAGTTACTTCAAGAGACCCTCACTGCCCGAGTGCACCATGTACGACTACCATGAGAACATTGAGTCAGGGGGCCAGCGCCTGATGACAGAGCGACGGCTGTTTGCCAACTGGGCCAAGGCAAGGGGCATCCAGTTCTACAGCCCCTCGTGGGAGTGAGAACAGCGCCCTCAAGGTGGAAGGTGTGCTTGGTTAAATACTCGTATTAAAATGCGAAAAATGGGATCTTGGGGGGGTTTTGGGGGCATTTTTGTTCTACAGTTTGGACATAAACTACTCAGTGGAAGCAGGAAGAATGGTGCAACAATTCATTCATTCTTGTTGGTTATAATTTATTACCCTTTTTAGGGGGGCCTTTCTTGCAATATGTGGACTTTAAAGAGATTCAGCCCCAGTATTTGTTGATGTATTTTAAACTGAGCCTTAAACCGTTGATCGTGATCCAAGGTGCTCTAAGCTAGTCCCAACATAAGGACCTACAAACCAAGCCAAGAACATCTCCAAATGTACCAGTACAGGAGCTGTCAAATTTGTTACGTCCATAAAACTTATGTGTAACTTATATTGGTAAATATATTGGTTGCACACCAATATATTTGGAAAGGCCTTTATCCATCATTCTTTTAAAAGAGTAAACAAAAAAAAACACCTCCGTTCTCATAGGAATGGTCATGATCTTCAAACCTTTGCACCTTCAAACCTTCAAAAGACCTTTCCAAACCTTTGGAAATTTGAAACCTTCAAAACTCAACTTCAAACCTTCAACTCGGAAGCTTCATATCTGTATACCTTCAGACCACAAATCATCCCAGTTGAAGCATAATTGTACGTGGGAAAATTAATTTGCACCGGACTCAAAATTTAAAGCAATTCTTTAGCTGTTTAAAATCCCTGGGTGATTAAAGTGAAATATTTATGATTTTGGAGTGTTAAGGATGGATATTTATGGTGCTTCTTCCAAAGAGGTCTTTTATGCAAAGAAATCATTCTCTTCTTAGTGTGGCTCTGATTGTGGGACAGCCTTGTACTAGTTCTTCACTGTGTTGACTTAACAGTTGGGAAGCAATTCAACTTGTCATCAAAATTTGAACAACTCTTGAGGTGATATTTGGCCGTTTTGTTTTTAAGTTGTTTCATTTCAGTGGAGGTGGTTTATACTTGCATTTAACTTGTATTTTCGGTTCTCAGGGGAAAGAAACCCCAGGACCCAGGTGAAAGTGGACTTGGGGGGAGGGAAAAGTTGGAGAATTTATTTATGAAGTTTTGTTTTTCCCTCATTAAGAGAAATGTAAAATGTTTATTAAATAAATACTATTTGATATTAACGTACAATTGAGCACTATCAATGCAACATTAAGGTGTTCCTTGATATTAATTAAGTCAGATGTTTTTTTATTGGTTTATTTTAAAAGAAAAGGAAAGACTTTTGTAAATAGATCTGTGTGATATTCCATGTCAGCAAGTTCTTGTCGCAAGTTTACAAAACTTGCAGGGTGGTAATTTATTGTTGTAAGAGGATTCTTTCTGGTGTGAACGACGGGAGGTGGCTTGTGCAAAGCACGGAAGCGGCCTTTGTGTCAGAGGGTATAGAGCACAGTGGGCAACGTGACACGAGTGCTTAGCAGGGAGCTTTGCTCAGTTGAACTTTGACCGTGGAACCTTCAATTGAACACCGTAGTGTTTGGTCTTTGCATGCCAGGCTTATGCCAAGAGAATATACGCCATGTATTTGCGAAGCAACAAAGTTTGAAGGGGAAACAGTTCCTGTGAAGCAGTCAAGCATCCCTCATGTGAATCTTTGAAGTTTACTCATTACTAGAAGAGTGTATAGTAGTTACTAGTTACTTAGTGCAGTTTTTCAGTACTTTTCACTAGTTAATGAGCCATTTCTTTGGGGGAAAGATTTTTCTGCCCAGAAAATTCCAAAGCAGGGTTTGGTTGTTCTGCTGTCAGGGCGTTTAGGATGGAATTTTAGCTTGATAGTATTAGGCCTTGTGCTGTACAGTACATGCATTATCAGCTTCAACTTGTGAAGCTAAACAAAATTGGTCTCAGTAAAAGAAAGTTCCAAAAATTATACTGCCCTGGCAAATGAACTGCCGTGTGTACTAGCGTATGAACTAGATTGCATATCTTTTATTTATTGGTATTTATCTAATAATGGTCAAAACAAAAATGGGACCAAGGGTATGAGTTGGACAGCTACACATGCCATTACTTGATCTCACAAAACTAATTGTTATTCATTTTAATCGAGATACATGAATTATTCATTATCTCAGATCCGTTGCTACCAATCAGCATTCACCTAATAGGCAATACCATTATAGTTCCAACATATTAAGGATAGCTGGGAAGAGTGCACAGGCTCTCCTTCCTAGTAACATCAACTTCATTAGATGCGTATGGAATTTTGTTCTGTGTTGTTTTATATCTTTCTGAATGAATGCACTGTCTGTTTGTGTGTGTGGGGTTGGTAACCAGCCTTCAATTGTTAAGCTCTGTCATGTTCAGACCACAACCATTCTGACAAACGGCTGGAAATGTCCACTCCATCTCCGCACCAGGCTTTGTGTGTGTGTGAATGTGTCACAGTGTGAAAATCCCAATATAGTGTTTCCCCTTATATTGTATTTCACTATTTGCTTGTCCGACTAGACTATTCAATCTACCGAGAATGTAACCTGCACCCACAAGTTGTAGATGATCAGATACCACGCAAACTGTTCGCCTTGCCTTCATTGAAATAGCAGTGAAAAACTCGGTCAATATTGATGTCTTTTTGTGTGTGTTTAAGTCCTGCTCTGGCTACTTCTAAATTCTAGTATGAAAGCAATTCATTAACTGCGAAACAATGCAATTCCAGCCCACTGAAAACTGAACAAAAGTGATAAGGTAATTATATATCTATGCCCAGGACTGATAGATTTTGAGTTTCTCCTTGAGAGTTTGTGAGATGGTGATTAACACTCCGTCTTGTATTGACTTAAACAAAAGTAAGTTCGAAAAGTGTAAATATCAAGACATATATTTTCAGAGCTGACGTTTATTAGTAAATAAAGCAGCTGATTTACAAAAATCAGTTTTAAAACTGTTATTATTTTGAGTGTGTTGTGTCATTTGAAGCGAATTATGTTTGCCAGTGTATTACACCATGATTTCGGAATCTAAATCCGCCCACAGAAGCACTGTATGGCGCTTTCCGACATGCAGCCCCATTCTCTACTCATAGCTTGCACACCGGTGCAGTTACCATTCACCGCCTGTAGCTTGCATTCGCAAGGTCGTGTACGAGCCTTTCTCGACGGTTCCGGAAACGCTCGTACGCCCGTACGAACGTACACAGCCTTCACATTGGTGCGGCGTAGAGGGCGGGCTCCAAGACGACCGTGGAAAATTTTCTTGTGGGAAATGCAGGGATCAGTTGGCAAAACGCGTGTATTGCGAGCGCACCATTATTGTCTGGTATTGCCTACAGAATACTCACGCGACGTGTGGAAGATGTTAATGCACATTTTCGCCTCAAGTTTATTGCATGCAAAACAATATTTTACTCGACAAGTTCCTCCTTCCTCAACAAGTTCTATTGCCGTTGGCGCATTGAGAAAATGACGTCTTTACACACAAAAATAATTAATATAAGACAATAATCTTAACTGAGATTTGTTTCCTTGGTGTTTCTGCGTGCATTTTGCCCATTTTCTACTCAAAATAAATTCAGTAAAGTTAGATAATCATACATGTAAATCGAGTACTGAGCATTGCTGGTACCCCGCCCGTTTACTCGCAGTGCATTTTTTGGCCTGACACCAGCCATACTCGTGGGATTTGTACAGCGCGCATGTGCGCTAGGACGAAGTTCACGAATCAAAATGGCTGCCCTCGGTCGTGTGTCTGCTCTGGCCAACTTAAAAAGTTTCGCACAACTGCGCTGTTTCCGAGGAACAGTCTGCAGAGCAGCGACGTCTACACTTCTGAAAAACGGCTGCTGTTCGTCACAAATTCTCCGGAGTAGGCACTTCTCATCTTTCAAGGGTGTCTCTGAGGTAGGAAAATCGCCAGGAGCCGGCGTGCGTTTTTTTCACCCCTCAAAGTAACTTGTACACAAAATGGACCGTTTAAGTAGCGAGTGTAATTGGGGCTGATTGCGTTGCGCAGGGTCAGAGTTAATCGAATTTTAAGCTACGATACTGTTTCACATTATGGTCTAGCCATCACCCTGACCAGGGAACATGTTTTTTTTAATGTTGCAAAAAATTCAATTCAACTCATTCAATTTTCCACCAAAGTACCATTAAATTTATTGAGGAGAACGAGAGAGTAGAGTACAGTAGTCTTAGTCCCACTTACTGCCAATACTGGGCCGCTAGGAGCTCCCCTTAAACGATTTTTGAGATTTCATTTTTTATTTTTCATGTCGCTGTAAACATCCACTGCTGTCCAGAAACCCAGGTATATCCTCCAGTAGTCCGAGTAACTTGGACCCGACAAGTCACCCTTTTTTTATCGAATTTAGAAATTTTGAGTTTCGGGTGACTGCAGGGTCCAAGTCCATCAGTGTCCTTAAGCTGATTATATGTACAAACCGCCCAAAACCATTTCGACCGAAACAAACTACCCGACACAAACCCCCAGATTTACCGCCGAAAACACCCATATCACCGTCCTACATGCCCATTTTTGGATTCAGTGAGAATCAAGGATTCTAATACTGGTCATTTGCTTTACTCACGTTTTGGAAAAAAGGCAAAAAATACCATCAGTTGATCGAGAAGGTGTTTCGTTTCGCCCGTGCGACAGCCAAAACAAGGAGGCGGCCATCTTTTTTTCTATAAATAGCATTCTGACAGTTCCGTGTGCGCAGTGGGTCTGCAACCGTTGAGCCCGCGACTGTTTCATGAACGCAATGATACATTCAAAATCTGTATATTATGTTGCTGAGCCTAAATGGTAGTGTCTTTCCCCGTCAACCAGGTACACATTTTCAGGCCCAGCACAGTTCTAGGCGTGCGCCACTATGCTGAGGTGCCAGACCTCACATTTGCCCAGATTGAAGAGCGAGTCCTGGGAGTGCTGAAGCTCTTCGACAAAGTCAACCCTGACAAGGTACACAGCATATGTCTGTCATTTTCTTGTTTTAACCTCATGGGAATCTGACTAGAGTAAAATTAAATCAATTAAAATATGCAAAACGCAGTCCAGTCAATGTTTTCTTTGCCATTTTTTCAATTTTTTTTTTTCAAAAGTTCCCAGTCAATTTTTCATTAATTTGTTAAACACTTTGAGTGCGGTGTCACTACAAATGTTCAGCATTGTGAGTCACCGTGCAAACCTCCAAATCTCATAGATGTATGTTTTTCTTTGCTTTGCCTTGCAGCTTAGCGTGAGTGCTCACTTCATCAACGATCTCGGTCTGGACAGCTTGGACGTTGTGGAGATCGTCATGGCAATTGAGGATGAGTTTGGTAAGAAGCCTGTTTTAAAACTAGCACCTAGATATCCTCCACTTTAAGTCGTTCTACTCTCTCTCTCTCTCACTCTCTATCTATCCCCCTCTCTCTCTCTTTGTCTCTAGCTGCAATTTCCCTTGACACTGGTGATTATGTAAGGCCCCATTTGTCTGTAATTTGCTTTCTCTGTACTTAACAATTCTAAAAAACCTTCCAATGTCTTCTAACCAACAGCCCTGGAAATCCCAGACAACCATGCCGAAAAGTTAATCACACCCAAAGACTTGGTGGAATATATAGCAGATAAGACGGAAGCGTTTGAATAATATAATAGGTAAGAGATTCTTCAATTTGTACGACAATTAATTGGGATCGTAGTTATATTATTTGTGCATTCATTCATTGGTCAACAATTATAATAACAACACTACAAGTAGCCTATTTTTCTCAGAAGAAACCTAGTTCACATTTGGAAACCAAAGATGGCCACTTGTTTCTCTTAGAATCTGAATATCTTTGCTCTTTAGATGTATAGCCCAAGCTTACTTTCGTTTTAACCATACATCATTCCATGATATGATGTGCAACACAGTCTGTGGTATCTGTAGCTGGACATTTTAGGCCAAACGAGGGCGCTCACACCAACTCATTGCCCAAGACTGTGTAGGCTGTGTTATGATACTCTTGGGTTTACATGTGTCAGTAAGAATCAGAAAAGTGCTTAGTGAACCCCCGGGTTTTCCCGGCAATAAATGAGATGTGGTGTTTTGTGGATACTAGTTTGATGTTCTTTGGTCTAAAAACAATTTTGCAAGTGGAATTGGGGGGGATCATTGTGTACATTCAGACTGTCACTGCTGCTGTGTTCATTTTCCCCAGTATGATTTGTAACCTCTATGGTGTTAATGTTTTGGGGGCAAATAGCTGAGGTGACCCATCAAAGCAGTGAGGTGGGCCACCTCACAGTTTGATGAGCAGGGGAACCCTTGCCCCGGTCTTTACCATGGCCACCAGTGGCACCATGGCCAATTGCCGCGTGCCCTGCTAAATAATACACCAAATAATACACATGTCACAGCCAACTTGGCCAGTGTGCCCTTTAGTGTATACCTCCCCATCCCGCCATGAGATTTGTATATCACGGACAACCCGTGTGGAAAATCCATGCACACAAATACTGTACCCAAAACGTCGCTTAAAATATATACATATAAGGGCCTATATACAGTATTTATTTTCTTGGTGTATTTAGCTTTTCCGCCGCGAAGCGGAAAAGCTATCGTTTTTGTTCTGATTTTTTTGTTGCTTCTTCTTTTTCTTGTGTCAAAAAATCCCATAGACAAAGCACAGGGTTTTTCTGGACGGCACTTTTGCCATTGAAAACACTTTGATTTTTTTCAAACTTGGAAATGCATAGAGCCCTTGCCAAAGTTGTGCACAGTTGTCTTTAAAACTTCATGATGTCACCACATGTCACGTGATAGCGCTTTAGGGGCAAATTTCAAACTCGAATAAAAGCAAGAGTATAATTTATTTTGGTTTCAATTTTGCTGTAAATCTAAGTTGGAAAAAGGTGTATCCAAAAATTGCCCTCATTATATCTTGACGTCACCTCATGAATATTAATGAGGTCTTGAACTTTTCAGATTTCAACATTCAATTGAGCATATTTGGCAAACGGAGCGAGATTTTTTTATTTGCCATATGCGCATGTATATTTGCCAATGGTCAATCTTCTCGAAACTTGGTAGGCATTTAGCTATTCTAAATCTTGAGTTTGGAACCAATTGACCATTGTTCAGAATAATTTTGATTTTTTTTTTTTTTTAATATTATAATGAAGTCCCATAGTCTTTGTGCACAAAATATGCACGTTTGTTTTGGGGTAGGAATGGAGGGTATGGGTTCGAATAAATTTTGTTTTCACCAGATGTTGACAAGCGTTATGTTCTGTTTGCCAACAGACATGAATCTCTAGTTTCTTTTTCTATTTAAATTTGTTGTTTGTACGTACATGTATATGCACACTTTACATCACGTCCATATTGGTATACTCCATGAACATACATCAGCACCCATGAGCCTTCCTCGATCCTAGCTCCTAAGCCGCGGCTAGCCCCTACCAGTATGCAATCTGCCCCAAACACACACACATATATGGCGTGGCGTTGCCACGAGATCAAAACCAATGCGAATTATCATTAGGTTGGACCATTGGAGAGGCTCCAAATGCAGCCTAGTCTTTATTCAAGGCACACGTTGCAACCCAGACTATTAATCTTCTTCCCACCACCCACGGTCTGTCTGCTTATGATCTTGCCTCTTTTTAAGAGGAATGTCAATTCCTATCTCCAGCCTTCCTGAGTTCCTCCCTATCTCCTGCTTTTCTTACCCTTAAGTTACCTTGAGTGGCTTCATAGCTTTGTTTGGGGCAAATCTGCATCAGTAAAACAAAACACAAACAATTAATACATGTGCAGTTGGTGGCACAACGAAACGGAAAGCACCAGCAGCACAACTATTTTTTTTGTGCCAGCTTCTGGGTGTAGTGAGTCCGGGTAACCACGTGCGCCTTGGCTGAAGGCTGCTCTGAACGCGGCACACAGCCAAGCTAGCTGAAAGTGTACAAGGTAGCCAGTGCCATGAGTGTTATTCACCACCACATGGCTGGTACATGTTCTTTCTTATAGTATACCCATGTTCATGAACGTGTGGTATTGGTAACCAGCGTACTGTAGTGATTGTAAATTCAACACAAATCAGTTGGATATCAGCGGCTCTTAACTTTCCGAAAGAAAAAGTTGTTGCCATTGACGTGTTGAAAACACACTGTTCTTTGCATAAAGTTTTTTAAATTATTGTCTTGCAACTTGAATAAGTGATTGAGCCCAACAGCAGTCACACGTTTAGTCTATACATGTGATACTGAATTTTTACAATTACTACAACAAGTATTTACCGTTTGACATTCTACGTGAAATAGAATAGTGATGCGGGGAAAAAAAAGGAGTTTGTGTGAATAAAAGTAAATCATTTCTTGGTTTGATCACTTTGATGGTGAAGTACAGGATACATTTAAATTATAATTTTGTTGATATTATGGGCCACCTTACTGGCAGAGACGTTTATTGTGTCGTGCAAGGTGAAAGACCTTTAGCACGGTACAGCCATCTTTCTACTGTTCAAAACAATATGTTCAAAATCAAACTTGAGGCGGTCAATTAAAACAACTAAGTTTTTGACATTGTCAGTATACAGAGAATGTGACGTGGTGTATACAGTGAAACATGTGACCTGTAGATTTGATATATACAGTATACACTAGCTTGTAGTTGCATACAATGGAAATGCAAAATAAAGGTTTTTAGATTATTGGCATTTTGATGCCTCCCTGGGTTGGCTTTGGTGCCCACTTGAGTTGGCTCAAGGTTGGTACCCTGTGCAATTAGGACCATGGCAAGGCCAAAGTGGGCTTCTGTTTTGGGGGGGCTAAAAATCGAGGCCTGTATTGAAGACCCCTCACTCATTGATATAAACACAACAGTCAAGTTTCCTTTGTGATCTTTGACTTTGAGCTTATTTGCCTTTCTCGTTTCTTTCTTTTTCTTTTTGTGATTTGCAGGTGTTTTTTCTTTCCTTCAGGACTGAAAGATTTGCATTATTGTTGCGTGGAAGCCCGTTCCCCCCACCTTTCCCCCAAATAGTCAAGAAGCGTGAAGGAGCAGAGAGTGACAAGGAAGAGTTGGCCACACCCATTGACCTACGACCTCTCGTCCTCCCAAACCCAACTGCAACGCCTGCCCCTCAACAATGATCCCAGGCCAGACAAAGCCAACATCCTCTTTTCACAAAGTAATACTCTCGTGCATAAACTCTTCTTATTCTTCTCTTTTTTGTTGTTGAAAGCTGGTTGTTTCCTCAATCATATCAGTGCATGTGTTTGTATTGTACAGTCTAAAACTCTGTACCAGGAAGTCAGCTGCATGCAGTGTGACAGAGTGGGGAATCCTATCAACTGTTCAAGCATTCTCCCATTTCATTTGTTCAGGTTTGGTTTTGACTCTAATCAGGCAGTCATGATTTTGTTGCTAGAGTTTTGTGGGGGCCAGTGGAATGCTTGATTCTCTCCAGGTAGAATGAGATGATTGCTTTTTAGGAAGGAACGGAGATGATCTACTGCATAGCAATGGGCCATGCAGTGGTCTGCTGATTTGCCGTGGAATTTTGTGACTTCACAAATTCACATATTCAACAATTGTTCACTCAAATCAACATCCAATTCAATATCTGGCAAATTGCCTGGAATTGCTATTTGCCAGATCCCTACAGCCAAGTATAAAGTGATGAAGTGTTTAACCTTTGTCCTATAACCCCGGTAGTCAGTTTGGTGTTATGTTGAACAGCTTCTGGGCACCTACAAGACTGCCTCCTTGGTACATGGGAAGAGGGCCGAGAACTGGGTGGGTCTTGCTACGAACTCGACACGCGTCTTTTTGAGTTTGATGATGTCCAAGTTGCTCATGAATCTGCTCGCAGATCAGACATCAGTTGAGAAGGCCATTTTCTAGAAACTGCCGATTTTAGATTGATTAAAGTGAGTTGAGATATTGGAAGCACTTGGTGTCTATGCATGTGTCGTACTTTGGCATAATCTTTTGTCATCATCAAGAATCCATGGATTTCACAAAGCCTCGCAATCCATTGTATCATGACTGACAATGGATACTCCAATGTAAAAGTAATAGGTCATAATTCTGTGCATCACTCATTGCCCTGTGCCCTAGGGTAGAATAGTTATGACATGTACTATCTTCCCAATGCATGTGTATTCCAGTTTGTTTTGTCTTGCACTAAACCACACTTCCACAGAGGAATAACAGTGAGGCTTGGGGTTTTTGGTTTGCCCTAAAGGACTGTGTTGTCTTTTGTTTTCTCAAGTTTAATTTGCTGACCTGCCCCTCTTGTGTATGAGTAAAGCACCCCGGATCTGGCAAAGTTGTTTCCCAAAACGAGGCCCTTTCAGACCATGAATGGGGCATGGGTGGTTTTTGAGTCCTCAGCTTCCTTTTTCTCACTCAAATCAGAACAGCTTGTCAGTTTGTTAAGATTCTTGAAGATGTTTCCCCACCTGCAGGCCAGCAATGTTACCAAGGCCTGGTATTTACTCTTTGTAAGCACACGTTTTAAGTGAAAGAGAATAGTGTTGCGGAAAAAAATGGAGTTTGTGAATGAGAGTGTATTATTTCTTGGTTTGATGGTAAAGTGTAGCATAGAGTACAGATACATGGCAGAGAAGTTGACCGTGTCATGACGCCTGCGCACCGGCAAAGCTCAGATCTGGACCGTTCCATTGCACTGGGCTTGCTTCCTGGGAGTGGAATATTCTATGTGTTCGGCGGGGATGTGAAAGTTAGAAAAATAATAATTGGGTAATACCTGTTTTTAATTTTGTGTCCGTCTGCACCAAACTGAAAGTGAAGCCCTGCTTCTCCTGATCCTGTGAGCAGATTTAAATCCTCTACAAAACTAGCCTACGAAATGAAATCTGCATTGTGTACATTTTTACGTGGCAGCCATTTCCGCGCTGGCTCACCAAAAAAAATTTCCCATGCAGTGTGATCGCTGTCCAAGTTTGAATAGATAAACTATTAAATCCGTTTTTATCAGGAGGAAGTTAAACACAATAAATTATTTATGTGGTAGTCCAGTAGAACAAATGATCATGAGCAGTTGATAAGATATATATTTTTTTCGAGGACTAGTTCCGTGTGAATATTCGCATACGAACGGGGAAGTGTATTTAAGCGCTCTTCTCAAGTTACTTTTTGTTTAAGTCGGACTGTGCCGAGGTCGAGTCAGCTGTGGTTTTTTATATTCGTTTGGAGAAGTCTCCTCTGTTTAGCTCTTGAAAGTGAAAAATAATTTCACCTTTAGCCTAAGAAGCTAAAGTTTCATTATTTCCAGTCTGAATGTACCTAGTGTCGGTCCGAACAGAAATCGGTTGTCCCTGATCTCGGATGACTGTGTGTAGTTCAGCGCACTGCGATTGAGTTTGGACTGTTGAGATTGAATAAACAGAGGGACTGGAGGGTGAGGGTTCGTCGATCGGCAGTTTTGGCCATGGAGCCGGAGAGGGAGTGCCTGACCGGTTCGTACTACCCATGGTATGCATTGCAGGCGGCCGTGCGCGAGTCGGCGGGCGGCGAGGCCATCGAGGCGGGCCGGGCCGCGGCCACCGGCAGGGCCAGGCCGCCGCAGCCCTGGCCGCGGCTCCTGTGGTTCCTGCTGAAGTTCCTGGGCCTGTTCAACCGGCGGCCTGCCGTGGCCCGCCGCCGGCTCTGCTTCGGCTGCTCGCTGGCCGCCGCCGAGCGGAGGAGCGCGGTGACCGGCGAGTTCCTGCCCTGGTTCCTGTACCCGGGCTGCCAGGAGGACCCGGGCGGGGACGGGGACGGGAACGGGGACGACCTCCGGGTCGAGTCCGGGGAGGTCGTGGGGGAATCGGAGCGCGGGCCCGGCGGCGGGCCCATGGCGACGTTCGCCTCGGCCGACGACCCGTGCGTGGTGTGCCAGTGCGAGTGGTGGGACGCCAATGGGAACTACAGCCCGTACACCGAAAACGACATCGGTAAGCTGAAAAACTTGCCATTGTCCGACTCGCCTCTTTCTAGACGGAGTGTGAAACTTTTTGCAGAGACACCCCTGCCGAAAATGCAAATGTCCGAAAAGATTTGATAGGGGACAGACGATTTCTCTCCGTCTGAAGTCCAGTTTCTGCATCTGAATCGGGCAGTCATGATTTTGTTGCTAGGCTTTAGTGGGGGCCAGAGGTATGCCTGTTTCTCTCGAGGTAGAATGAGACGATTGCTTTTGATTCATTTCTTGTTGTGTCTTGTTTTTTTGCGATAAGAACTTCAGGCCCTCGAAGAACTTCAGGCCCTCGAAGAACTTCAGGCCCTCGAAGAACTTCAGGCCCTCGAAGTCACTAAGCATTTCGCACCATTTTTGTATTACACTCCTTTTCATTCTGCCTTTGAGAAAGGTCGTCTTCGGATCGAAACGTCAGGCCCCATGCATTTTCTTCATTACTTTATGTCCGCGTGATGCGGGCTCTTTGTTTTGTTTACAAAATGAATATTTTAATTGTTATTTAAGTAGGATCTTTTTAATTCTCGGTGGTACATAGAATGCCTTCGATCGTATAGCGGGACCTTTCTCAGAGGCAGAGATGCCTTTGATAAAGGTCCTTGTCTATTTACAACGCCCAAAAGGTTTCACCGTTTCTCCCCTCTGGGGTTCGATTGCCGCACGCAGGACTCAAGGGCTGGAACCACTACGGCAGCGAGCTGCTCTCCGTGGTATGGATGGCAGCGGTGGTCGTCCTCAATCTGGTGCAGTTCTGGCCCTACCTGACCAGGTACTGGGGACAGACCGACAGTACGGTGGACTTCATCATCTACGGCAGCTTCATCCTGTCCGTCATCTTTGTGCCCGCACTGTGCCTGACGGCCGGCCTCCTGAACATGGTCAATGGCGCCCGGCGTGCCTGCACCTTCGGCTGGCACCGTGCGCTCAGCCTGACCTACATCGTCAAGCGCCTGCAGCACCTGGAGCTCGGCGAGAAGGGGCTGCCCTACAAAGGGTTCCTGGTCGTGTGCGCGTTCTGGACCACGGGCAACAGCGCCTGGCGCGTGCGCGCCTACGTGGCCGGGTTCCAGGTGCGGATGCCACCGCTGTGCGAGGTCTCGCTGTTCGCCACCGCCTTGGGGTTAGCGGTGTGGGGCGCCTTCTGCTACCTGGTGGCCCTGATGCGCCTCTCTCTGCAGCGGCAGCTGGGCCTAGAGGTGGCCTTCGTGCGCCGCCACTGCGGGCAGCTGGGCCGGTGCCGGCGGCGCCTGGCCGTCTCCCTGGGGGAGGTGGCCTGCCTGGCCGGCCTGGCTTCCGCCTGGCTCACCTACACGTTGGCGGCCTGCACCTGGGGAGTGGCCACCCAGGTCTACTTTGACTACGCGGTGCGCGGGGGCAACCACAGCTTCGCCACCAACATGCGCCTGGACCCCATCATCTGGTCCGAGCTGGCCATGTTCCTGGTGCTGCCGCTGCTGGCCGTCGGCGGCCTGGACCTGAGCAGGACCTGGCACCTCTTCAGGCGCCGCCTCAGCCTGCTGCGCCTGATGGACTTAGGTGGCGGCGGCGGTGGCGATGACTCTGCAGGGGGCGGCGGTGAGCGGTCGCTGGACCGGTTCTGCGACGCCTTGCTGGCCTTCTGTGCCGAGCACCCACCGGTGCGTAGCGTGCAGACCATGGCCGTCCTGGTGTCTGCCCTGGGCCTGTGTCTGGCCATCGAGTTCAGGGAGGGGGAACCGATGGAGAGTGTCATCCACCATGCGCACCTTCACCACTGACACCGCCAACGCGCGGATCCGATCCACATCGATCCGATCCGGACCGATCCGATTCCGCAATGATATCCGGCCTTTATTGCTTACATCCGATTGTGTATCCGATGGCCTTGGACTAATTTCATCCGAAACTAATCCGATCCGGCCCAGAATGGTTTTGATTCACTCGTCCTGAATGGTGCGCGTTCTGCCTCTGGTGCGAGTATGCATCGGACACTCTCTGACTCATCCGATCCGACACGAAGGGATCCCGATTATTACCGAGTCGGAGTCGATGCGTGAGGGGTCGTATACTAATTATGTACGTACAGCCCGTAGGTCGACTTCGTGGTCTTAACGGACAGCCACCATGAATATGATAAACAATATGAATATTAAACGATCAAAGCCCCATTTCTTACTACAAGCACGGAATGCCCAACTACATGTACAGTATCTAATTGACAGAAATGACTGGAGGTGTTTTCTTAAACCATGCAGATGTAAATATTAAAGACATTTTCCAACTGTTTACTAATCATTCTAGGATGCTTATAGAAGCAGCTGGCAACTGATTGTGTAACATGGAAAAGGCCATAGGCATAATATTACGTTAAATAGGTTGTCTTAAAGTGGATTGGTTCGATTACACGAAGTAGCATCGCATTATATTACATTAAATACAGTCCATTGCTATTAGTATTACTATTATTTAAGTAAAATTTAATGCATTCCCTAGCTGCACAAGACCTATAGACTTCTGAATATGGCGCTGTAAATTGCCTCCGATTTTATTTCAATCTGATTGTAGTGTCGCATTGTATCCATGGGTATTTGTTGCCCGCTGTCTGTCTCTAGGTACCATCCATCTATAGGATAGTATAGCTATGCAATAATATTGACCCATTGCACGACCAATGTTTACATGCCACCACGTGACGTGTAGTTAGTGGAAACGAGCAAAGAAGACTATCATATTGTATACATCCTTCTCTGTACATTTCCATTACTGCTGTGTGCAAAATGAGATGAAAAAAACACATAATTATTCGCTATGGGCCCATATGTTTGTGCACAATTGAGTCCCAGGTCACTCAGATTGTTCACGTACGTTGTATTCGCTGTGCAGAAAGCCTTATTGGCTGTGCAGAGAACCCACCCCTAGCTTTAACTTCAACTGGTATAGCCCCCTCCCACCCTCCCTCTTGCCTCCACCCCGTAAATTGTTTGTGCATAAACATATGGGCCCATTGCGAATAATAATAATTAATATTATGTGGTACGGAAAAAAAAGGATCGCCGCCGGGACAGATACCAGTCTATTATTGTTTTGCCTACGCGCACAGGCCTTGGTCACCCTGCGACCAAAATATAGTCCTGTGTTTCTCAAATCTGACCAGTTAATTCAAGCGATTATATTCCCCAAAACACGACACATCATTGTGCCGATATCAGAAACAGTTGCATTTGTTATTTGTATCGGAATTTGTCTTGAAAATGTATTTTGTATAATATCACGGTAACTGTTGTATCCCTACGCCATGTACTTCGTCCCCTACGATTGCGCATGGCGTGCGCACTGTACATGTCGCGGACGCACATGTACTGCACATGCACTAACAACCCCATACAATGTACAATGTACAATGTACAATGTACATGTGCATGTACAGTACATGTATAACATGTACGTGTATTATGTACACGTACAAATGTACAATGTCATGTACACACATGTGTACACCACTTGTCCGGCTCGTCTGCACTGACGTAAGTTGAACTTTCTCTTAATTCTAGGCCCAAAAATCACCTTAAATTGACCCGTGCGCATTGATTGGCTTGCTTTTCGGAAGTGTAGCCCTTGTCCAGGTGCTCCTGGTCACGATTCTGGTCCGATACATGGTCGGAAAAACTGGTATTTGGAATGCTTTCTTGAGTCGCATTGTGCCGATGCAGCGGCTCACGTGATTATTGTTGACAGTTCGACCACGGCTGTTATATGATTATGAGAGTAGCCATTACTCTTTTGATTACAGACATAAGCTCTATGATTACAGCCTAGTCCGAGTAACTTGGACCCGACAAGTCACCCTTTTTTATTGAATTTTGAAATTTGGAGGGTCGGTTGACAGTCACCCGACCCTCCAAATGTCAAAATTCGATAAAAAAAAGGGTGACTTGTCGGGTCCAAATTACTCGGACTATTTACACTTACACTTACAGGCATATTTTTTTTAGACTACCCACAGAGGTAGCATACACTACTTATTTACTGTTTACTAGTATTGTTATTTTTCAATAACATAGTCCATAGACTGGTCGACCCGTTTGTAGTTTGTAAATATTATTTATTAATACAAAAATAATAATAATACTAATAATATTACTTTATTAGTTAATAATAATATTACTCATTTACTGATTAGTGTAGTGTACATGTACTACTTACTACTATACTAGTAGTAGTAGTACTACTACTAATACATGTATGATGTAGTACTAAAGTAGTACTTGGTAGTACTACAGTTCTACACTGTACATGTACATGTGTACATGTACATGTACAGTACTCAGGATCAGTAGTAGTATACTACTAATTTACTATACATGTACATGTACTGATGACAGTGAAGTAGTACTAGTACTTCGTAATAGAAGTACTAGTACTACTAGTACTAGAAGTACTAGTACTAGTACTACTACTACAGTAGTAGTACTACTACTAGTACTAGTACTAGTAGTACTACTACTACAGTACTACTACTAGTCTAG
Source organism: Luidia sarsii (assembly GCA_949987565.1). Classification (NCBI taxonomy): domain Eukaryota; kingdom Metazoa; phylum Echinodermata; class Asteroidea; order Paxillosida; family Luidiidae; genus Luidia; species Luidia sarsii. The sequence goes on from OX465104.1 coordinate 15,349,939, forward strand.
TGTATATATAGTATTAGTAGTAGTAGTAGTAGTTTACCGGTACAGAGTGTACTAGTACAAGTAGTAGTAATAGTACAGTACTATTACTACTACTTGTACTAGTACACTGTACATGTAGTAAAGTACCGGTAGTACATGTACAATGTACATATACCGTTAGTAAAATACAGTAGGAGGTAGCAACTATCATCAGTATCATGAAGTTACTTATAGTTATAGTACTACTATTTGTACGTAGTATAGTACTACTCCATTGTACGTAGTATGGGTTATTAATTAATACATGTAGTAATTGTATCATATATTGTGTAAATATAATTTTTAAGCTCACATACCATAGCCTACCACCCTTTCCTCAAACCAGTATATATTGATTATTGTGGCCTGTTATTCAACTACGTCTTTATATTCCCACTCTCACTGTACCGCTCAATAAAAGACAATAGCACTAAACTGATTGCAGAAGATAGAGAATAGAGTCAGTCATGGATTCTTTACTCAGACTACAGTACATGCATGCCTTGGCACTGCAATTGCAGCAAGCAGCTTTTACACTTTTACAGACTTGTATTGGTGTATTTGGGTGCATAGAATGAACACATAATCTTAGCAGAATTATTTTTTGACAAGGCCTAGTAATTAGTAACTATAGTACTAGTGTAACACTTAATCTTGGCTTGGGACGAGGACGCTAGGACTCTCGGCCTAGGTTGGTCAGTGTTACTTGGGCGGTAGTCCGAGACCGAGCACCACAAATCAGAAAAAGGAGAGACTCCGAACACCAAGATTTGGTTGATGGGGGTTTTATTCAAAACCGGACTAAGTTGAATGCAGGAGTCACAGGAGACTAGATCGCAAGGATCTAACTCAAGGGTTGGCCATCAGCAGGCGGAGGTGAAGAGAAGAATTCTTACTTGGAAGGGGATGGGGACCTTTCTTTTATACAAGAATAATGGGGACCAGATTGGAATGGGGGAATACCTAAAAAGGACTTGTTTCTATCATTTACTGAATATGCAATTATAGTTGAATTATTAAATGTTGAACAAGGGACGGGGTTGGATGAGAAACTATAGGGGACTGAATAATGAATAATGGATGATAAGGTGGTTTTCCTAATAGGGGCATGTTTTTGTCTTGGACACTCTTTCTTAGAACAGTGACCATACCCATGATGTCATAGGAGACCTTACAACTGGTGGCAGCGGTGGGATGAACATTGGGGACTGGAATTAGGGCTTACACTAGTATCGGTAAATGTGATTCAAGAGAACAGAAACTGAAATGTTTCCAATACAGCATAGTGTATTTGATTTAAAGGTGACATGATGTGACTCTGACTTGTCCTGGGTGACTCGTACTCGTACTCAAAAGATGTTACTCGAACTGAAACTCAGACTCAGTATGTTGTGACTTGAATACAAGTCTGCTTTCTAGCAGTGGGTGTGTCACTGGCCTAAAAAATACAATTTGTTTCAATTTTGCCTACTTCTTGGTTAAATGATTCCGATGGGTAAACAAATTACCTTTTAATTTGTGTTGAGATACAGTACATGTGCCTATAGATGCGCCGGAGAGTATGCTACAATTCTGTAAAAACATGTCCATGTACATGTACAATGTACTGTATGTGCGTACAGTATGTACATGTATGTAGGCCTATGTACATGTTCATTTACATGTACATGCACAATGTACATGTACATGATGTACATTGTACAGTACATGATGGTGGTATTACTGGTATTGCAACATGTACATGTACACATGTATGTAAATGCACATGTACATGGCTACATGCACACTGATGCACATAATTCTACATGTACATGCACATGTTCATGTACATGTATATAAATACACATGTACATGTTTATGTTTATAAATACACATTTACATACATGTATATAAATGCCTACATGCACATGTATGTAAATGTACGTACAGTACATGTACAAATGTACATGTTCACGTGTATTATTATAAGTGCACATGTACATAATGCACATATATGTACATGTACGTGTTCATGTACTGTACATGTATGTAAAATTTTATGTAAATGCACATGTACAATTGTACATGTATATAAATGCACATGTACATGTCATAGAGATTATAAATAAGACTAGAGAGGACGCTCCCATTCTTTTACCTTACTCGTTTTGATCAGCGTGCAAACACAGCGGCACTGTTTGATTTATTCGACAAGCGACTACGCGCAAGCGTTATATAAAGCGCTCACACTCTCTGCAGTCCAGTTCATACATGCAGGATTATTGTGGGCATCTCATACGTGCGCGTACGCGTATGCGTCTGTGAGGTTCTTAACATGCTCGAGCGCTCCTTTCAGCATCTCAACCTTTTTGTTACCTCTAGTCTTATTTATAATCTCTATGGTACATGTATGTAAATATACACATGTACATGAGTATAAATGCACGTATATCCTCCAGTAACCGGTTTTCGACGATATAAGGACTTTTCTTCAAACTGAACAATGTGGACGAAAGTATCACACTAACAGAGGTCTCAGTAACTTTCTCCACACCACAGACTATTAGAATAATCATAGAGAAGGTTGATCAAGCCTGTCACTTCCGTAAGATTACCTGGTTTTGTTGACGGCCGTGGCGCACTGCACAGTAAGCATCGTCACCTATTTTCGTCGGTGGTGTTTAGTAAGGTGTCCCAGTGCAGCCAAACGCAAAATAAATTCTTAAAATAACTCAAAATGCTGTGTGGCACTGTAAAATTCTTCCCTGTATGTTTTTTGTGTGTTCATCTTTGGGTTTTTTTTTCCGACACTGCTTCTAACACTTTCCTCAAATCATTCATAATTTATGCTTAAAACTTATTGGTCTGGTTGATGTCTTCTTTTGTGACGTTTAAAAAAACTCCAAAATCCTCTTTCTCACTGCTTCTTCAGTTATGACCTTATGACCCAATGTCACTCCAGAGACACATTTCCTCCTTCTTGGTACTTTCTCTAGCTGCCCTTTTATTTTGTTCATTTTTTATAAAAGCCTATTGGGCCATGTTACTTTTTGTCTTAAAAAAATGAAAAAAAAATATATAAAACAAATTATGTAAGCGAGACGCCCTATAGGAGCCTCCATAGTTTTTACCCAGAATGGACTGCCTCAAGTTGCGTGATATATTTTTTTCTACGGATGTTGGGGTTTATTATGGTACACTCAGATTTTTTAGGACCAACAATAAAGAAAACTGGAGCTTCGAAGCAACTGCCAATTTTGTACCTAGGAAAATAGACCCCCAAAAAGCAACTTTTTGAATCACACGAGTTTGGCCTACTGGAAAACCCTTAACTTTCCACATTTTCGGTGACGGACAAGAGCAGGAAACCAACTGTAAGATACGAAGTCTGAAATCGTTATAGGGAGTTGTTTTCATCGTGCGATGTGAGTTAGAAGGCTAAGCGTCGAAACGTGTACCGTCGAAAACGGGGGTTCCCACGATACATGTATATAAGTACACATGTACATGTTTATAAATGCACCTGTACATAATGTACATGTTGTATGATTGTATACATGTTCATGTACCGGTACATGTATGTGAAATAATGTTCATTTACACATAGGCTATGTAAATGTACGTATATACGTACATGTACACATGTTTGTACATGTTTGTACAGTAATGTTCAACATGTACAGTACATGTTGAGGAAATCATCAATGAGTATAACACTATAAGTTCCGTGATGTGCAAAGTTTTAGCGTTCATGTTGTATGTTGTCTTATGTATAGGCATATTATGTGGTACACAATTTTCCTTAATACTGTTGGTGGTATATGTAGGACCTATTGCAATAAGCACTTTCCCCAATTATTTCACATATCGCATCCATGTCCGTGGTATTCTGTTCCCTTGGTAACTGTCTAACCCATGCTATGGTTGACTGGCCAATTTCGCAGTCGTAGGCCTATAGTGACGACTCCCAAGGTTCCTCTTTAAAAGCCCGGTGTGGTCCTTCCGCTACTGGATTACTCAAGCTCAACCTGAAACGTGTGCACAGTGCACACTCACGAAGCAGTGCAGCGTTCAGTGACCAGCTTTAATGATAGAAGAGGCACTTACGGTTTACGGTTAAAAACCGACGACCTTGTATGGTACACCACACCATTTTCAATGCGCCATTTACTCGACATCAAAGGCTATTCAGAGGTTTAGTATCAGACTGCGCTAGCGTGCTCCTATATAAGCCTCAAAATCTGGATATTCAGGCAGTGTTCGACCACATCTTGTACCCCGGGTACCAGACAGCTGAGCTCCAAATTCAAAACCATCTTGATCAAGCTGATCCAACTGAGTCGAACATTTTCGAATTTCTCTAACTTTGATCCATCACTTGGCAGCACAATGGGAGTATCGTACGGCCATTTCATCATCTTCTTTGTCTTTGGCGTCGGAACGCTGAGTCAGGGTTTCTTAAATGCCATTTGCCCTCCGCACTGGAAGACGCTGAACCAGTCTAGTTGTTACGGGATGTATCTCGACCATCAAGACGGTTGGTCGAATGCTTCTCGATTCTGCCGTAGCAAAGGGGGCTACCTGGTCGTGCCCAATTCACAGGCCGAGAACGACGCCATCTGGGCAACGGTTCTGGCGATGCGTGCACACGAAGGAGCGCCGAGCAAAGCGGTTTGGATCGGCTGCCGCCGTGACTCCCTGAACGCAGCCTTCATGTGTTCCGACGGCCAAGGGGAGATGGGATACTCCAATTTGGACCCAAACCATGACAAAGGCAAATGCTCGAAGTTCATTAAAAAGGGTAATGGCACATGGGGATCGAGCGGTTGCAACGCGTTCAAGGCAGTAGTTTGCGAGAAGTCCCCTGCCCCTCGCATGCACTGCGTAACAGCCGACGCCAACGGGCGCTTCGACAGCGGCTTGCCATAGAGATTGACGTCTACCCTACTGGGACATGCACTGCAGGGCGGTTACTCTCAAACCGGAGAGCACATCACAAGACACACATGACTCGACCAAGCAACGCACTAGGATCATCGGAACCAAGGACACTTTGCATGCTGCTCAGAAGACGTACAGTTAAGACAGCATACTTCGAACCCCGATTGTTCCTCTCTCACTGGCCATTCAACTAGGCCAAGACGCAAGACACATGACGACAGAGCCTCGTTGCACTCTTAATGCCTTTTTCACACTATGAACGTTCGATCCGTGTCGAATTATACACGGGTCTGACCTGTGTCGAACACGGGTCACTTTCGCTCCGTTTTCACACTTCTCACCGCAACACCGGCATTTGTTCGACACGTGACATGTAAAGTTTCGACCCGCGTATTGCCCGATCGTTTCACATCGCGCTTTCAACACGGATAGTGCTGCCACGCATGCACTCGGCCGTTACCTTACACGGGTCGAACTCAACCCAGAGACGTTCACACTACGGCTTTCAACACGTGTCGAAATTCTCAACACGGGTCGACCGTTCTCAACCCACCTCCCGAGCAGGGTTGGTTTCAACACGTGTCGAGCGCTCTACACGGATCCACACCGTGTTGAAATCGTGTAGTTATTATTAGTGTAGTTATTATTAGTGTAGTTATAATTATAAGACAGGCACTCTTTGCTTGCAAGAAACAATAGACGAGAGAACGACGAATTTCCTTCAAGGTTTCCCACAGACTCTTATTCAGAAAGGACCGGCAAACAAGAACTCGTCTGTTTGACAAGAACTCGCCGGGTTATTTTTCTCATACAGAATTGACGTGTACTCGAGTTGTGTAATCTGTAGGCTTATACACCGAGCCTGTTTTCAGCAGCACGGACAAAAGGTCGGAGGCAAGTTCAGGGTATAGACGTTGCCTTTTCCATGTCAAGAACCAGTTTACATCATTGTTAGTATAGATGGTTGTTGGGTGTCGATTGGACAACATTGCATAGTTAATATTAGCAGTACATGACTGTATATATACACAATGAGATCGCCCCATAGGCCTACTGGTTCCTGTATACGATTCTATGCGGTCATGTATTTCGTTTTTACTTAAGTCAATTTATTTTATCAAAATGTAAGCAGATATTTTTCAGCTTGAAAAAAAAAACTCTTCTGCAGTCATCACGCAGTTAGCGTCTTAGTTGTCAGTTCAATTCTCATAAGGATCGCAGTTCTTATGAGTGAATCATTCTGGCAAAATGTTGCCAAAATGCAGCCGTAAAATCGCGAGCCATTTATGTTAAATGCTGAGAGCGAGCTGAGCCGAAATCACCACCAACAGTATTCAACACTGACTGTATCGGCTCCGCGGCTCACGTACGGCCGGCCGCGCCATCACGGGGCACTGCGCGTCTGCCTCCATTATTTTTGCTCGCACGTGATTGGCCGAAGGTGGACGGAGAGCGTGGGGTGGATGCTCGATGACGCATGCGCGAGCGCGGACGGGGCGGGGCCTCACATCGGGATCGGTGTGTGGCAGACTCGTGGTTTGTGGGGTTCGTCCGAGAAAAAAAACCCGCTCATCGTTATTAGGCAGCCTCTTAGTTATACATGCTGAGCACAACTCAAGCGAGTGTCCAATTGAGTGCGGACGGACGATTTCCTGCCATCACCTTAGCGACGTTATTTTGTAAACATCTGCGTTTCCGCACTTTCAGTGTCATTGCGTCTAATTTAACCTCTCTCTGCCTTTGAGAAAGGTCCTGCTAGGATCGAAACGTCAGGCCCACTAAATTCTGTGAACCTCTCTCGGTGCGATTTGCCCAAAGCGACACAACACATCGTAGCGCTCGATGCAAAGAGTAGGCCTATAGTTGAATTTTAATCAACTCCAAACTTGGTGAGCAGTTAGAGAGAGCAACTTAATATCACTGCTTCGAAACTAACCCTGGATGCCAAGGCGTTTGTAATTGAAATTTGATTGACTCTTGCATAATCTTGCATCTACAATAGCCGCGATTGGGGTACACTTAGGCAGTATTCAGCAGCTGCACCTTGTACCTGAATAAGCACCAAAGTTGAAACCATCTTGATCATGACTAATTGACAAGTACTTTATATGGGTCCTTTTCCAAAACCCGGCTTAGGCTTCGGCTCCGGCTTCGTCTCAGTTATCAAAATGCTGAAATGCAAGTTGGAGTTCAGTTTGTTGAAGTTGAAGCTTCGTATTCCTTTTCAAAACTCAGTCAAACATTCAAAGATGATGCCAAAGGCTTCCTGTTTCCATGCCTTGTAGGCCTACTTGAAATGGATGAAAGAACCCGAGACAAAGCCGGAGCCTGAGCCTAAGCCGGGCTTTGGAAAAGGGCCCTGGGTAGGCCACCGTCTAAGGGCTGGATAGCTCAGAGGGCAAGAGCGCTGGTATATACGCACTACCAGAGGTTTGGACCGGGACCGGGACTTGAACCCGTTCAATTCCCGGTCCAGTAATTTTTTCCTTTCCTATTTTTCAAGTGTTCAAAAATTCCTAGTCAGTTTTTTCTTTATTTTGTTTGACTTTAATATTATAAGTTTATGAAAAATGAATGAGTCATATTATTGTATTATAAATAACAAGTTTTTATAAGTGTAAGTTGCACTGAACGTGTGTATCAGCCAGTCCTACTGTCATCTTTTTCATCACCATTGTCCATTTTATTCAACACAGAAAGCCAAGAGTGCTTTGTTTATCAGTAAAACAGGGCCCTTTCTCCCCAAACAGGCTCAGGCTCCGAATTCACCTCTGTTATCCAAACGCTGAAAAGACAGGGGGTGGTTGAAGTTGAAGCTTTTTTCTTTCTTTTTTTTCAAAATGGAGTATCTTCATCAAAACCCAAGCGAAATGTCTCCCGTTTTCATACCTTGTGCTTTAGAAATGGAAGGAAGAAACAGAGACAAAAGCCGGAGCCTGCATGAGCCGAAGTCGGACTATGGGGGAAAAGCAAAGATTTTTTGTCGTTGAGGGCGCTTTTCTTTTCACCAGCCGGAACAAATTCCGTAGAATTGGAAATGTCCTGATCGGAATGCATAAAGCAGACTCTTAACTGGACTGACAATGAGAATTGTGATATAGGCCTAGTTAGATTTCAAAGTGGCAGATTTCTAATCAGGGTTTGATTTTCCCTGCAGTGGATTGTCTTTGGTGATGGTAATTAATGCATAGAGTAAAAGAAAATAGTAGGCCCTTTAACCAAGGGTTACCCCGTCTTTCGCTCGATCTGTCAAAACCATGCAATGAGTTCTAATCGCGTTGCAGTTAATGCATAGCGCTCACATCACATGGTAGCGATTGATGCGTGGCGACTTTCGAGTTTTTGGGAAAAAACACAGTTTTACAATAAAAATTAAAACCATAACTAGATTTTACTACGCTATAATTATATGCTATACTTTACTTTACTGTACATATAGTAGGGATAGAGGTGATCTCCCTTCGTCTTGTCGAAGAAAAATGAGATTATATTCGATATTGACTTTGTGGGCCAATGCAGAAAGGTGTCAAGGAGGTACCGTATTGGACTTCAATGAATACCGGTATACATGTATATAGCTTTATGAAAGAAAGTGACATACAGCCATGTAGGGCTATATATTATACTTTTATCGAATAATAAATTGTTGAGCAATAGGTGTGATAATAGCAAGAGATAGATAACAGAGGTTCATTATGTGATGGATTATAAATCTGTTTGCAAAGGAAGATGAGATGTTTATACATCGCCTTACGGCATGATGTTTATCGACTAATCATGTAAAGAGGTGTAAGTGTGATGAAGCTGCAAACGACCGCAGAGATTTATAGAATCCGATGTTCCGATACATTTTCTATAATTCTACTTGGAAAGCAGGGTTACGACCACAACACTTTACGTTATATTTTATTTTTTACTATAATATTCAAATTCTCAATATATTTTAAATACAAATATCTTGTGTATTGTTGCCAAAATTAAGCGTTGCCAATTTGCAGCTGAAAGGATGCGTTAATATGAATGTAGAATGTCGCAATGTATATGCATTTTTCATGAATGGCTTGTTGGGCACGTTGAGGCCGATTAAGATCATGGTGGGTACAGGGTAAAAAATACTTTTTTTTTCACGGGGGCTCTTTTCAGATTTTCCCATCTTAAAATAGCCACCCTTAATTATTTCGCGGTGGCTATTTTGGAGCTTAGGGGGACTTTTTTTAAGAATGTATTTTTTTAATGGTTTGATTCCTAATAGTAATATCCATGCTGTCAAGGTATCGTGATGTGGGCTCGGTGTACCAAAACCTTCTCGTCCAAAAAAATGAGAATAACTACGTTCGTAGGCCTACCTGAAAAAAAGGAATAAAGTTTGCGACATTTTTGTGCTGTATCGTGAAGTAGTAGCTCGTTTTGCTGTTTAGCTTTCTCCTTTCAGGGCATGGTTACGACTTTGAAAAGGCACCCGCGAACACGCAAACCTTTGACAGCTCTATGATTCTACTTTCGCACGCAACCCGACCACGTGCTGCATGCTGCGCAATCTATCTATCGTGCAACGCAAATCGCTCCCAACTACCGTTGGTTCCCGTTGTTTGTTACAGTCAGCGATGTCCAAGATTCACTGGTACCCGCAGACTAAAAGTTCGTTGACATGAAACTGTCCCGATAGAAAGCACTGTCCATGTACAGTGTATGTACGTACATGTACTGTACCGTGGGAACCTCCGTTTTCGAAGCTACATAATTTCGACGCTTAGCCTTCTAACTCACATCGCACGATGAAAACAACTCCGTATAACGATCTCAGACTTCGTATCTTACAGTTTGTTTTCTGCTCTTGTCCGTCACCGAAAACGTGCAAAGTTAAGGCTTTTCCAGTAGGCCAAACTCGTGTGATTCAAAAAGTTGCTCTTTTGGGGTCTATTTTCCTAGGTACAAAATTGGCATTTGCTTCGAAGCTCCAGTTTTCTTTATTGTTGGTCCTAAAACAAAAATCTGAGTGTACCATAAGAAACCCCAACATCCGTAGAAAAAATATATATCACGCAACTTGAAGCAGTTCGTTCTGGGTAAAAACTATGGAGGCTCCTATAGGGCGTATCGCTTATATAATTTTTGTTTATTTATTTTTTATTATTATTTAAAGACAAAAAGTAACATGGACCAATAGGCTTTTATAAAAAATGAAAAAAATAAAAGGGCAGCTAGAGAAAGTACCAAGAAGGAGGAAACGTGTCTCTGGAGTGACATTGGGAAAGGTCATAACTGAAGAAGCAGTGAGAAAGAGGATTGTGGAGTTTTTTAAACGTCACAAAAGAAGACCAATACGTTTTAAGCATAAATTATGAATGATTTGAGGAAAGTGTTAGAAGCAGTGTGGAAAAACAAAAACAAAGTGAACACAAAAAAAACATACTGGGAAGAATTTTACAGTGCCACACAGCATTTTGAGTTATTTTAAGAATTTATTTTGCGTTTGGCTGCACTGGGACACCAATACTAAACACCAACATCGAAAATACATGTAGGTGACGATGCTTACTGCGCGCGCGGTGCGCCGCGGACCTCAACAAAACCGGGTAATCTTACGGAAGTGACAGGCTTGATCAACCTTCTCTATGATTATTCTAATAGTCTGTGGTGTGGAGAAAGTGACTGAGACCTCTTTTAGTGTTATACTTTCGTCCACATTGTTCAGTTTGAAGAAAAGTCCTTATATCGTCGAAAACCGGTTACTGGAGGATACATGAACATGTACACCCATACACTCCGTACAGTTCTAGTTGTGCACAGAATGTGCAATGTTTAGCTGACAGTTCGCACGGTACAGTGAAGCTTCCATGTGTGCTGCACACACACTGCATGCACAGCAGTCGGAATATATTTCATGCGCGTTGTGCTAACGGCCGTGCGGCGGCCGACAGTCCGATCTGCCCAACTATCCATCGGCCAAAAAGGCACGACGGCAATGTGCTAAAAGTGCACGGCAATTTGTTGCCGTGAAAATCCTCCAAATGAAAGCAACAAGTGCATGGGGCTCGTTCAACATTTTTTCGTTACGTCAGCCGTACAGACTTAGAATCCACGCACGATACGGATCACGTGTTTTCCCCAAGTTGGCACCCGTTCAAATCTGAAGCTAGCAGCAACGGACTTGCTCTTATTGCAGCGCGACGCTGGGGGGGGGGGACTTCTCTTCCAGCTTCAGTTGGGTACCATACGACACACACAATGTGCTTTCTGTACTTTTCTGTGTATAATTATGTACTGTACAATGTACGTGTACATGTACGTGCATAGTGAACACAGCCGTAAAGGTGCAGTAACGGGGCGTTTTTATTTCCCGCATGTTTTATACTAGTTTTGGAGTTTGGAGTTGTAACAAAGATCTCACCTTGACAAATCAATGAACTACGGGATTCTACGGAATATAAAATCACGACGGGGGCGATTTTTCAAAAAATATGGGGTTTTTTTTCGCCCCCGTGTTGACGTTCACCGTGGCGATTTCAGAGGTTTTGGGGGCGAATCGCCCGTCGCCCCGTGTATTTTTTTCGCTGGGTGGGACTGAGTGATAATGCGAAGTGGTCGTGCTGAGGTTGTCCAAGTCTTGTTTCGGGCTCGTTTTGCGTAATGGGCCCTCTCGGAATTGAAAGGCTTGAGTTCGGGCTGTGACTGTGGCTCTGGCTCTGCCTCGGGCTCTGGCTCTGCCTCGGGCTCTGGCTCTGCCTCGGGCTCTGGCTTTGTCTCTGGCTCGGGCTCGGGCTCTGCCTCGGGCTCTGGCTCTGAGTCGGGCTGTGATTCTGGCTCTGCCTCGGGCTCTGCCTCGGGCTCTGGCTTTGTCTCTGGCTCTGCCTCGGGCTCTGCCTCGGGCTCCGGCTCTGCCTCGGGCTCCGGCTCTGCCTCGGGCTCCGGCTCTGCCTCGGGCTCTGGCTCTGCCTCGGGCTCTGGCTCTGACTCGGGCTGTGACTCTGGTTCTGGATCTGGTCCAGATTTAGACTCTCATGGCTCTTCTATTTCAAAACGGAAGTCAAAAGCTTTTGAGCACATGATCAATTCTAAAACGGAATTGTAACATGACAACGACTGGAAGGTCCCAGTCGTTTCGAAGGGTTTCCCCTGCACTGGTGTCTACAGACACGCCTGTGGGCCAAGGTTTGTACCAAGCCAACTTCCTACTGCCTTATGCTACTTACTAACCCCAAGTGAGCCTTGACTTACACTTTCAGTTCCCATGTAGTGGCACCATGTACAACTTTCTTCAACTTTTTGGGGGTAAGCCCTATATGTTGCTCACAATGAATGACATAATACGAACAGCTCCCTATTGATATCGATGTCGGGATAGGCCTACCGTAATTCGGTATCCGACCATTACGTGCGTTTGAATGCGTGTGACGTCACCGACGCTCAACTTTGCCCAAGGCTTACCGGGGTATGTCTACGCCGCGGCTGCATGCTCCTTATATGAAACAACGTCTGTCATTAATTTTATATAGATTGGATCAAATGATGACACAATACAAGGGCATTGATGTAAGTACAATATATAGGCCTGCATGATAGGAGATAATTGCATGGAAACGAAAGGATCACCCACTGCGGGGCTGGACAGCTCGTTTTTCCACTTCCTGGACTTCCTCATTCTGTGAGGGACAAGTCTAAAACCAAATGCCTCATAATAATAATAATCATGTATACGTCTCTGCGTGCTGTTTTGGGAAATCAATGTCTGTGCGTGCATGCCGTTAAAATGCAAGGCTTCCACTGCGACTGCGCAAAGGGGTCTCCCTTGTTTCACTATAAAAAGCCCGGTGCGTCGTCCATCATGCATTACTAAGACTTCGCTCGGTGATGGATCTTAACGGGACGAGCGAACTCCGTCCTCTGCTGGGCCGAATTCCCGGCAGGCACTCGCCCTCGTGTAACGGGGTGCCCCTTGAAAATATGACCTCTCCTCCCGGTGGTGATGGTGGTGTTGGCGTTGGTAGCCGTAGCCGTAGCCGTAGCAACCCTAGAGAAGGTGGCAAGAGCTCATCGGCTCACCGGTTCGGAGGCTCCATCTCCCACCAGCGCTGGCCTTGGTTCATCTGGCTCATGCTGAAAGTCATGGGCCTGTACAGCCATCGCCGGGTGGCCGCGGGGCGCCGCTGCCACCTCTGCCGGCTGGCCGCCCTGCAGCGCCGGCGGACGGAGAGGGGCGAGCCCAAGGAGGCGGGCTTGGACCTGTACCCGGGCGCCTGGGACGGGGAGTCCGAGGATCAGGACGGGGGCGACGCTGAGTCCCCGCCGGCCATCACCTGCCCCCGCCCCGGGCGCGTCGACGCGGAGAGCGGCGCTCCCTCGCCGGCGCGCAGTCGTAGTAACCGGCAAACCGTGCGCGCGGTGGCTCTACAGCCGCGGACGGGTGAAAAACCACCAGCCTGCCTCGTCTGTCAGAGCGAGTGGTGGGACGCCAACGGGCGCTACCGACCCTATTCAGACGCCGATATCGGTTGGTATTCCCCGTTCCTTTCTTCCATCTTGACTAATCCTCTAAACAATAATGGGGAAGGTCCTGCTTGGCCAGGATGGAAATGTTGGGCCCTCTACTTTTTGGAGGAGGTAAACACAATCGACGACTAAACTTAAAAACCGACTAGCCGATTGTTATGTATTAACTACCGTATACGAGAGTTGTTTCTCAATAGGTAAACTTGACTCTAAATACAGTATTTCCTTGTTTGTGATTCTCGGGGAAATACTTCTCTTATTGCCATTGTTGTTACCCGGTATCAAAACCACAACACCATAAATACAAAACTGGTTGGCTTTGTTGGTGAGGAATAGGTCACCAGTTCAGAATGATCAAATTCGGCGAGTTAAGAGGGAGGACCTATCACGTTACAGTCGTCAGTGATAACGTGTCCATGCATGAGCCTGGGTTTCACCACATGGACAGAGATCCGTGTTTACTGGCAGAAAAAAAGAGATCAGAAAATCAGAAAAAAGATTACCACTAGACCCTGTTTGAATCTTGCAATTGCTCCTATCCTAATTGTGTACACAATCGCTGTGACCGCTACACGAGGAACAGATTTCGGGGTAGACTTGGTATGAAGTTCCTTGTTTGGTCACTACGGTACCGGACTGTATAGTCTTTTTCAAATGTGAGTTTCAATTTGACTTTTACAGAGAATCAGCTTGGAGAATCTGTTTCATTGTTTTGTGACTTTTGGTTTCAAAGAATATCCATCTGAACCTTGACGTTACTCCCAATTATATATAATGCACTTGTGCACATACAGGTTGTGCAAGTATGTGGTTCACAGAGTGAAGCATTATTGGCTTCGGGCAGATTTACTAATGCTACAGGTTTCGGCTCCAGACCAGACTGAGCCAAACCTTAGTCTTACAGATAATTCGTTCATAGAATCAGATGCATTTTATCCATTACCGGATGTCCATCTGAATCTTATACCGGTGTTGGCGGTCCCACTGTGCGCACACAAGTTGTAAGAGATTTCGACTGACTGTGTAGAGGCTAATGAGTTGAGATGGTAATACTGCAAGTTTTGCCCCACTAGGTATCCAAAGGTGGAACCACCGTGGCAGTGCCGTCCTGTCCGTAATCTGGCCCACCGTCCTGATAGCGTTCATCATGTTCGACTTCGTCTACTACCTGCGCGACTACTGGGGCCGGCAGCAGCAGGTGATCCGCCTGATCAGCTACTCCACCTTCCTGCTCCTCAACGTGACCTGCCCGCTGATGATCCTGGTGGCTAATGTCTACAACGTGTCCGCGGACCGGAGCGGGGCGGGCGGCCCCGGCGGGCGGGGCGCTGCGCTGTGCGGCTGGCGCGACTGCCTGGGCACGCGGTACATCGTCAAGCGACTCCAGCACCTCGGGCTGGGCTCGGGCGGCCTGCCACGCAAGGCCTTCATGGGCGTGTGTCTCCTCTGGCCCTGCTTCAACGGCGCCTTCCGGATCATCCTCTACTACGCACTGGTCGCCTCCCGGGTGGACGTGCACGTTCAGGTGTCGCTCATGACCGGGCTGGTCTGCATGGTGGTCTGGGGCAACTTCTGCTACCTGACGCTGCTGCTGCGGCTGTCCTACCAGCGCCAAGTCCGGCTGGAGTTGGCCTTCCTCTGGAGGCACGCCGGCCGGCTGGACGAGTGCCGGCGCCGCATGGTGCTCTTCACCGAGGAGCTGGGCGGCATGTGCCGGCTGGCCTCGCTCTGGACGGTCACCGTGGTGGCCGTCTGCACCTGGGCCTTCACCACGCAGGTCAGCTGGGACTACCTGATGATCAGCCAGGGCCTTCACTTCCGGGACTCGCAGCTGTCCGTAGCCATCAACGTCCTCATCTGGTCCGAGAACACCATGTTCCTCCTGCTCCCGCTGGCCGCCGTCGGCGGCATGGACCTGAACTGGCTCTGGGCCCGCTACCGGCGCGGCATCAGCCGGATGCGCAGCGAGGAGGCCGAGGCCTTCTGGGACAAGGTGATGGCCTTCTGCGGGGAGCAGTCGCCCGAGTACCGGGTCAAGACGGTCACGCTGGTCCTGTCCGCCATCGGCCTCTACCTGGGCCTGCACTTCGGCGAGCAGAATGTCGAGTACTGGACCAAGGGCCACCCTAACACCACGGCCGCCTCGCTCATCCCAGCTCCGATCATGGACGATGTCTTGAACTGAAAAAAAAATAAAAAAAATCCAAGCTTGTCTTCCTGCGTTATTCTGCAGTCGGGAGGACAATTGGGCACCACAGTTGGGGCACCACAGTTGGGTACCACAGTTAGGGCACCACAGTTGGGGCACCACAGTTGGGGCACCACAGTTGGGTACCACAGTTAGGGCACCACAGTTGGGGCACCACAGTTGGGGCATCACAGTTGGGGCACCACAGTTGGGTACCACAATTGGGGCATCACAGTTGGGTACCACAATTGGGGCACCACAGTTAGGCACCACAGTTGGGCACCACAGTTGGGGCATCACAGTTGGGTACCACAATTGGGGCACCACAGTTAGGCACCACAGTTGGGCACCACAGTTGGGCACCACAGAGGGGCACCACAGTGGGGCACCACAATTGGGGCACCACAGTTGGGGCACCACAGTTGGGGCACCACAGTTGGGGCACCACAGTTGGGTACCACCATTGGGCCACCACAGTTGGGTACCACAGTTGGGGCACCACAGATGGGCACCACAGATGGGCACCACAGTTGTGCACAACAGTTGGGCACCACAGATGGGGCACCACAGTGGGGCACCACAGATGGGCACCACAGTTGGGCACAACAGTTGGGCACCACAGATGGGCACCACAGATGGGCACCACAGTGGGGCACCACAGTGGGGCACCACATATGGGGCACCACAGTTGGGGCACTGCAGTTGGGGCAGCCAGTTCCCTCCACTCCTCCCAGGCTCTTCGCCTTCCCCACGGTGTCACCCAGCCTCACGCCTGTCCATGCACTCCGGGCCGATGTTGCCCTCCCATCTCCTTTGATTCCGTCTGCCTCTCTTTGTCCTTATACGTCGTCCTCAGTAGCCATAGCCATATGCCGTTGTCTTATTCAATTTAGAACGAGAGATGAAACTCGAAAAAATTTGTCCCCCACATAAAAGACGATGCATCCGCGTCCCCACTCCCCATAAAGACTATGTAGGTAAAAGGGTTAGCTACAAATGTCCTTTGTTAATTCCACCCTCCCAAACAATGTTCAATATCATCACTTCGCTTCGAAAGGTTTTTTCAACACAACCGATGTGCTGCTAATTAACCTTTGTTGTAAAATGAAAGAGCCAAGTTAAACTTTCAACTATCTTTTCAAGGTTGACTGTAGCTCTTTCGCCTCGGCAAAAGGGTTGTCACAAATCACAAAACCGTAATGCCTCGAATTGGGCTGTTCCCCTCGACCATGCATTTTGGCGTTCCGTCATGTTCCAAGTCCGGGAACAAGCGGTGTTGGCATACAGTTAGGTGTGGCAATTTCCCCCCGTTCAAAGAATGTTCCCTTTTTCGAAAGATGGGGGACTATCGGGTACATAAATGTCTTTGATGTGGTTAGAATGTCTTAAGCTACTTGTATACTTGTGCTGGTACCCACCAGAGCGATCATCCCCTTCCTGATAACATCTTACGAAATATGAAAAGATGTGTTACCCTGTGATTGCAAAGTGGGAATGTCTAAAAGAAACTCCCTTAGAATCGAAATCAAGCGAAGTGCAGAGAACCCGGCTATAGAACGTGTGCCTTCCACCGCAGGAAACGAAAATGGGACTTGGTGGACGGTGTTACCTGGCAAACCAGGGGAAGGAAACGAAAGCAAAATATTGTGAGCCAAGCTTGAGGTGCTATGTTTTTATTCCGCTGCTTCAAGGGGAGAAAATATTTACGGGCGATGAGGTTTCGGGTCGCATACAACATGTCTTGCTTGGCATGGCCGTGATGTTGCCTGGTTGTTTTTTGTCTCCTAGAATTTCTGGCAATCTCCAGGACTTGGTCGAAACCGTGAATTTCCCACGGCTCGATTTGCTCAGTAACACAATGGATGAAAGTTGCCTACATATTGTATTATAACTGCATAGATTAAATACGTTGTATCGATCAACTTCAGTTAATTTCGTTGATCTATATAGGATGGGAGAAGCTGTGGTAGATTTTATCCATCAGAAATAAAGTTTTCACCTGGTCACAGATTAATAATTTTTTTGGGAAATTACCCAAGTAATTAGCCATTAACTTCTTAATAATCACTTCTTTCATTAAAAGCCCCTAATGCACTCCACTTGCTATTCAAATCACTGTACAACCATGTCCTTGGCAATGTATTCTTTTGTGTACCACTGGACCTAGTCAGCTTATTCAGTTTGTTCTAATTTTGGTTTACCGGGAAAGCCCACTGGTATATGACAAAAGTCAAGAACGCTATAAGCTCCTCTCTTGCTTGGAATGTGTTATCGTAAATATACGGCGACTTATTGCAAAGGACGCTTAAAAAATTTAAGTTTAGGATACAGAGTTATGAAAATTGAATCTACTTTTATGACTAATTAATATTATATATTAAGAGGGACTACCTATTAGTTGCAACGTGGGCATTAACTCCTTCCTACATTGTGAATCGTGTAGGATAATATTTGACCAAAAACTTGACCAACATCAACATATCAACTGATTAATATAATTAACTAATTGATTGATATAACTTGGGGGATTGTGTTTATTGAAATTAATCAAAAACTGCAAAATATTTCTGATTTGTGGCCAATTTTTTTGTTAACAGTGATATAGGCCCTATGCCGAAGAAATGTTGGATTTGTGAATAATTGTGTGATTTAAGCTTAGTGTATAGTGCGCAATGGTTGTAGTGTATGTGATGTGGGCTGCGCTATATATGCAATACTATAATAATTTTTAGGTCGGAACCGGTCGCAACTATCGATTTTGAGGGGGAAAAATATGTCCCCATCTGGTTGCCATTGGAGCAGTATATCCAAGAGAACCCACTGTGCACTCAATCAGAAATTGTGTCATGAATCAAAACCTGAAATGCGTGACACTGGTACAAAGAAAGAAAGAAATATCGCATTAAGTCGATTCCAAGGCATATTTCATGCCGGTAAAACTGTACAAGTGAGTCAAACCTGTCACAATCGGACGTTTGTCTGGCTCTTGTCAGGTAAAACTGCTAGATCTGACCACATCGCGTGCTATATCGGGCACGTGTTACTGACAATCGTTACCGAAATGAAAATCAAGGCATTGACTTTTCTAGAAAATGAAATCTGCCCAGGGAGCGAGAACGCTTTCCCTTCGGACGGGAGCAGTATCGTTTTCAACATTCTATAAGCAGCCAACTTTCGATTGGGCTGCAAAGTGTGGACACATTTCAGATTGCAATGGCACCATGCAGCGCTGAAGTCGTCTGTTTCGAGATGGAGAGCTGTTTCTCGAAAGAGATGAGTGACGCGGTGTCACCACAAACTTTCCACTCTGCTTCTGTCGCGGCAAACCTTCCAGTCTCCTCTAACTGCACCGATTATTTTCAGGGCGTGTCCCACGCTTGTTGAACTAACCAATAGGGCCTGGACTGATTGTGCAATGTAACCACGTGACTTATCGTGAGTATTCCGGTAAGGTCTCGGGTTCAAACTCCGGAATGTTCTTCATAGATTTCGAGAACGAAAAGCCACGATTGAACGAACAAGTGCAACAATCATCATGCACTTTACAACAGCGGCACCTTGATATGGGACCCGCCGTCTTTTTATTGTTTGATACCCACTATAGGTCATGTGACCTATAGGGCGTAATCGGTCAATTGAAATGGCTTCCAGTTTTATGTCATGGAGTTTGTGAATTTTGATATTTCGCAAACTGTTTAAACGTTGTCAGTTTTCCTTTCTTTTATAAAGACTTTTTATCAGATACATCTTCTTCTTACCCACGGTAACATGTCAAACTTTTAAACTCGATATAATGATGACCAGTACATGAAGTTGTAAATGTATGCTATTTGCATGAAGTGTTTAGGTCTTTTTTAAGTGGTTTTTGTGCACAAAATGCGTAGAAAGATGAAAGTGTATTTTACACATTCGAGATCTACTTAAAATCACAATATGATATCTATATAACATGCAAATCAAGTATGTACAAAGACTGTGAGTGACTGAAAAAACATGGACACGTGATTAAAAATAAATGTCTTTATTTAATATACATGTATGTGGTGCTTCTAGTACAATGCAATATGATTATGCCTTGTTTTACATTGTAACGCAAAATTTTAATACAACCAGGTTTTTTTGTAAATTCATAACCGGTAACATAATTGAAAAAAAATAAAAAAATAATGGATGTGAAAGTGAACGGAAGTTATAAATCAAATGCTAGGTCAAGTCCATTCGTTGTTTTTTAATATAAAATTTATGAACATTTCCCGGTCAGTTCCCCTTTGTACGTTTGTTTAAATAAAGGTTTGAAAACATCTGCATCCGCTTTGTGTGAGCCCAGAACCGCTGTAGCCAGCGATACAGGCGTTTGTTGTATCAGAGGAACATCGCCTAGAGGACACCGAGTATACTGTGTATTAATTTTTTTAATTATTTTTTTAATCAGACATCGGGCAAAGCACTGAGCACTGAGTGTTGATCACGTCGAGCAGGGCAAACATGGTCATTCTCCTCGACGCAAACATCATGTTATATCCGTGTAGTGAACTAAAGGAAACAAATGATCCAAATTATCGGCAACTAAATTGTCAACGGATTGTGAAATACTGCGCAATACTAGACTTTTACTAGCGCGCAGGGCACAACGAAAAGGAGTTCGCAATTCAACCACACGTGATCCATGGCACTTGTTCACCTTCATTCTCCACGAACGATTAGAAACAAGTCTACTTTATATAGTCTGGTATCGTCTCGTATGCATGTACACATATCGACTGGCTTTCGCCTCCACTAGTACATTATTTTACGTGCTGTCACGCTACAATAGGCATGACGTCATGGCTTCGCTGATGGCTTGTTGTTTCACTTGAGATCACCACGTGCGTGAAGGTGCACGGTCGATGTCTGGGTCGTCGCGGCCTCGGTATCCATATCTTTACAAACCCGTGAGTCCTATCCTTCGTTAGGGATAAATAGGTTTGCGAAGACACCATGTAAATTCTCTTTTGTGAGTAAGTGTGGTTCTGAAAAGAACCCAGCAGTCTCCTGAAGACGAGCAGAGAACACTGTTCGAAACGTCGAGTTCCTCCGTTTCTTTTCAGAACCACACTTTTTCACAAAAGAGAATTAACATGGTGTCTCCGTAAACCTATTTATCCCGATCTTCTCACCATGCAAACCTTCAAATCTCATATCCTTCGTTAGTTTATCAACAATAACCCGATGATCTTATGGTTGTTGAAGTTGAACGCAACACTTCGAAGATTGTATGATTGTATTTGTTTATACTTTATAATCATTGTCTCTGAAAAAAAACATGTACATGTAGGGCCTATACCATGGAGGTACCGGTACGTAAAGGCCTAGCTCCATGTATTGTACATCATGGAGCTATACATGTATACACATGTACACAATTATGCTCTCAAGGTATACAACTGGTTTTCGGTGATGTTCCTCGATTAACAGTAACAAAATCCAGACTTTGAAATCTAATGGACTACATCTCGTAGTGTATAAATAATGAAGTGGACATCGGTGAAGCGGCTTATACGGTGGTGCGGCCTATACATTAAGGCCTGAATATTATTGGTGTGCTGCGGCTTATACACCGGACAGGCTTATATTAAAACAAATGCAATAGTAACCTTTTTTTCTTGAGGCGCCCCTAAGGCTGTATAGCTCAAGGGGTGGAGCATATAAACCAGAGGTCTGGCTTCAACATCCTGGTCATGGAATTTTGTTTTTAATTGGTTTCCTTTTCTTTGTTTGCTTAAAAGTACACACAGGAAAAACATAATAAGTCTTACTATTCTTAACAGCCAATCTTTAGATAAGGGGAACCAGATCCATTTTAAAGTGTGGACTAAGGAAAATAAAGTAAGACTTACAATTTACAACCGCCAAACTTGAGATAAAGGAACAAGATCCATGTTAAAGGGTGGACTAAAAGAACGTTCTTTGGAAAATCCCCTTTCATAAAGTCAAACACATTGAAACAGATGTCAACAAATAAACTTTCAGCAAAATAGTACTTTAAAAAAAATTATGGAATGAAAAAGAACAGCTTTTGTCTCTGCAGATTTCCAGACGCGGAAAAACAACTATTTCTATGATGATATTGCAAGGACTTCCTTGATGTTTGCCCACAATCCCCGATTGTAAGGCCAAGGTGAGAGCTTGCTGGAAGATCCTGAAAGTGTCATAGTGTCAAGGTCTCCACTGCCAATGCTTCCTCCTCCTCTTCCTCCTCTGCCTTGCCTCCCTGTCTTCCCCCGCGGTGTGCCCGACTGACTGGGCCTCGCTGCGGCCCTGGCCCGCTTGAACCTCTCGTTGGTGGTCTGGTTGGAGAGGAGGAGGAGGAGGTGGTAGAGGAGGAAGCCGGCCACGAGGAGGCCGAGAAGGGCTAGGGAGGTAGCCAGGAACACCGCAGCCGGTAGTTCCACAAAGAGGTACTGCCACAACCAGCCAACGGTAGAGGCACACACAAGACACAAAGAGGGAAAGACAAAAAGAAAATCATCCAAAAACAAAAATAGATAACAAAAATATAGACGTGAGAAAAGAATTACACGATTTCCCCCACCTTTTTTCTTCATTGTTTTTGAGTGTTTGCCCTAATCTGCATGTAATAAGCACTGTACTTAGTACCTTGCCCGACCGCCTGCTGACTTTCTTTCAATTCTTTACTTGACTATTGTATCTGATATGCTGTGCCAGTAGGCATATTACTGGTTAAAGTGGCTTAACCACTTCGCGCTGGGGGGTTTTTCAGCGCCGATGACCGCCATACGGGGGTTTTTGAACAATGCATCATTTTAAAATCTTGCTAAAACAATCGGAACAATATATTTCTGTGAAATAAATCGATAAGGGTATACTATGGGTACAAGAGAGTAAAACCTGGCACAATTCGGACGTCGTTGTGGCTTTTGTCAAGAGATTATCCGTTCGAAAAAGGGCCCTTTGTGCATCGTCAATGGACCGTAACGGACGTGTGTGTGTGCGTGCGTGCACGCTGCTGACAATCCCTGACCGCAGACCCCAGCCTCCACTCCAGGCAGTCAAATCTTCGAGTTGGTCGGCCACAAACGAGCGTACAGATTACGGTAAAGAATGTGGGGGGAATTCCAATGCCAGACCGACGACCGTTGGGCTGTGTGGCATGCAAAGACAATGTCCCCCGCGTGCTTTCAGCTGCAGCGCGGTATCCCTCGATCCTCCACAGTAAAAGTCCCACAATTGCACAATTACTGCTGCTAATCTTGCAATTCATGTGGCAACTTGCGTCAAAAAGGGTCTTTGTACTGATTCATATTGCTTTGTTCTAAGCTGAAAAGAGTCTTTGTTTAGAATGTGGACAATAGTGGTGCCCGGATTCGGAGGGCCCCGTTGCACAGGCAATCCAATTGACCTCCGGATTCGGAGGTCCCGGCGCGAAGTGGTTAAGAAGAACAGTCCAAACTCAAACATTGTGACTCAGAACTTGAACCCAAGAAAACATTTCAGGCAGCTCAGGTGGGATTCGAACCCGCAACTCTTTACTTTCTAGTGCAGACTTCTTTACCCGAAAATGAAAGTTTCGCCCTCTCACCTGGAACACAATCCTAGGGCTGACCGGATGGTAGCGCTCGTCCGAGCCCAAGTAGCTGGCCCGCCAGATACCTGACTGGGCAGCGATGGCCTGGAGAGTGCGGCCGGTGACGTAGGCCGTGTGGGCCGTCGTCGTGGCGATGCTGGCCAGCAGCAGGAGGAAGTAGCGCAGGTTGGCACCGCCCACGCAGTTATTGATCCAGGAGCAGTGATGGTCAAAGCGATAGACGCAGTGGTCGCAGTAGGCTGGAGGGTGAGTGTACAAGGAGGCCAGGAGGAGATTACTGGGCAACCAGTACAGAATATAGCATGCAAGTTTTGTGTGTTCACTCCCCTATTTCTCTCTTTGACTCTTTCCCCTTTGATCTTTTCCCCTCCACTGCCTAATCCTTACCCGTCCCCCTGCCCTTCCCTTTGATCCCACACTACCAGCTATCCCCTTTGTCCTTTGTCTATCATCCGTGTCCCTATTGCTCTCCCCTGCCTATTTTGACTTTGAGAAAAATCTTGCTAGGAGCCTAGGACTAAGTATTCAAACAGTTTGGATCCTGGTTTTGATCCACGCTTAATAAAGGCTTTGAGAGAGATCCTGCTAGTATCGGTATGTCATGCCCCATATGTTCAAGATTTGATTAGTAATCATTTCGCAACATTTAAGCCGGTAACAATCAAATATCCCTTTAAGTAACATGCACAAATTTTGCAGACTGCTTACTCATTTGTACGGACTGAATTTTATAACTAACCAATAACTAATTAAGCAGGCAGTTTGATGAAAGTTGGGTCTTGGCATGCAAGTACCGGTAGACAAGTGGACCTACCCTAGGCTATCACACTTCTATCTTAGTGTAGTTCAAGTATGGCAACCCCTCACTGAGTGACAATGTCACCGACACAAAATCGTGACCCGTCTCCGCGGATGACATTCTCAAGGTCATCTTACCACAGTGCTTTGACCGGGCGGGTTTAACAAAGTCACAGGTCCTGCATCTCGCTCCTTTCTGGTAGAGGGCGCCGTCGTATTCAAAGACGTCGGCAACCCTGGCGTGATTCTCTGGCGTGATGACCCCTGGGTCGCTCCAACAGCAGAGGGCAAAGAGGGCCAGGTTGGCGGCCATGGAGGCGTAGGGCAGGACCAGGTAAGACCCGGGCAGCTCCAGCTCCACCACACGGGGGTGGATGTGGACAGAGAACCCCCACAGGACCCCTCCGAAGATGAGCATGTACAGTGCTTGGATGTAGTGGTTCCTGTTTGACCAGAACCAGAGTGCCATATTATACACACAAATGTTGAAAATTACTTACGTCACCTTTCACAGCCTGGCAACCTAATGGTCGACCTGATTCAGTGCCTGTCCAACCTGAGCTCTGTGCTTTTTTTTTTTTTTCCCAAGCAGGCAATTGTGCATAGCACCAAGCATACAGTGTCAAATGGCCGAGCAAATGTCAGGATGGACAAACCTTTGGAAGCTATTTTAGATAAACCCCCAAAATGAAGAGGGCTTGATCTTTTGATCCTAGCAGGACCTTTAACAAGGGTTGCAAATTGGTAATACATTACAAATCCAGGGTGCCTATAATCCTTCCTTATTGATTTCCCATTATGAGGATGTACATTTACATTTAACTAAAATACAGCATTGATAGTTCTATTCAGCAGTAAGCTCTGATGACTTGACTGCTAGACTAAGGGTACTATTATTGGTCCATGACACAACACTGTGCCTAAGCACTGAACTGTGTGCACTTTGGATGTATGACCATATACGGAGTAGAAGGAACAAAGCTGGAGAAATAAAAATATCTAGGGGCAGAGAAGTGTCGGAAGGAGGTTGAGCCTGATCCAGATGGTCAAATCAGATGAAGAATCCAATTGTTACAAGGGATATCGGGCAACCATTGGATGCATGCACAGTGCTTAGAAATAATAATAATTATACCAACCAATCCGACGACTGACCTTTTAAAAAATAGATGTGTGGTGACATTGCCAAGGATCAGCTGCAGTCGTCTAGGACAACAGACTTGAAAAATGGTGGACACAATCTGGGATTCGTGGGATGAAATTGAAGACAAGATTATCAGTTTGATCAAAAGCCAGTTTCTGATCACATGAAACGAGACCCACAGAAAATCTGACTGGGATTTGAGCGTGCAGGTCTCTGGCGAAAAGTACCAGCGCTCTACCATTCACCAAACTGAGCCATCCCTGGTATTAAATGCAAGGTGTCTACTTTTTGTTTGCTTAGTAAACAGTGGTTAATTCTGGACGCGCTGTACGTGGTCGAACGGTTAGAGTGTTTGTCCGCAGTGCAAAAGGTTGCCGGTTCAAATTCAACTCGGACCAGAATCTGTGCAATGTCTCTTTGTCCAGTGAGTGTCCACCTAGCAGTGAATGGGAACCTGGCTCTCTTTAGAGCTTGGGGAAGGTTTTGAAAGGCGGTGAGGAAAGGAACTGGCCACCCTACCTCATCATGCCGTAGCCTTGTAAATGTGTTTCTTTATTTAATAAGGCACATCCCCTACACTTACAGAAGATGGGCTTACAGGGGATGGCGCACCCATACACTGTACTAAACTCGGTAACTGATGTTGTGTATTAGTCACCCCTAACTATCTTGACCCCCCCTTACCTAGTAGTAGTAACCTTCAGCCCACTTCAGCCCACTACTATACCTGACTCAATTATCCTGGACCCATTCCAAACTGACCAAGATCAAAGCCTTTCTGATCCCGCAACACAACACTGAACAGCAAGACTCAAGATGCTGATGAACTAACCCGTATCACGGCACTGCGGAAATTCCCGACGATGCCATTGCGGTGGTACTCGCTGTCCCCACAAATGATCACATAACTGGTCAGCAGGAAAATCACCGTGTACCACGCCACCAGGGTCATGAAGTCGGCCATGGCATCGATTCTTAAAACCGCAGTCAGTTACGGACAGGAGGACTGATGAGAGAGGTCACTTGCCACGTATCATTCTGAGAAAGAGTGAATAAACATGAGGGACTGATTTCAATAGCAGACACCTGGTGCTGTCATGTCCCAGACTGTTTCAGCTCCAACAGCTTCCAAAGTTCTTGACTGGAGATTAAGCCGTAGAATGGGCATTCCTAACTTGGTGGTCTCGTTCAGTGATCTAAACATGGTTGGGGCGGAAACAAAGTCCAATGGCCACTACTTAAGATGACCCACGGTCGATTTCATCAAATTCATCATTACTCAAGAGTCACAACAAATCACAAAACAATGAACGATGAACAGAAACCAGTGCACAGAAACCAGGCAATGACAACTTATGATGGGTTATCTATTGTGCAACTGCAAGTTGACTAGTTAGTTGACTTTATTTTTAAGGCTTTGTGAGATCCACCCCTACTCCCTCGATTAGTGCCTAGTGTCAGTGTGATTGTGAGTGTCTGTGTGATTGTGAATGTCAAAAATTAAAATCACTACATCAGAACGTGCGTCATTCATTGATAAAACAAACACTTGAGTGGTCATATTCGAAATTCGTCATGTTACTCGCCTTTCTATCACTTATCAGTATCAGTTTAAAGGGTGCATCAGGATTGAAGCGCGGTAAACAAATTGCCGCGGTTAGTCTCCGATTTTCTCTGCCCCCCTTCCTCGCAGTATGAAACCGTAAAACGAACGAAATTCGGGCAAATCATGCGCAGATACACACGTTGACAAGAGGAGCAGACGACTTTCGTCCACTTTGTTTGGATCGGAAAAATGCGAGGACGCCCTCTATTGTCAGGTGACATTTGACCCGAGATCACTATTTACTTTTTTTCCGCACAGCGTAACATTTTGTTGACCGACTGGCTTTGCGTTCGTGAGATGTTTGTTGGTTGCAGAAAACAGTTGCGTCCAGCCACGAGCCTGGTACGGGGACTGGCCAAATACCACTCGCAAATTTCAGACAACGGTAGGACCTTATCGCGTTAAGACTGAATCTAACTTTGTTTAGAAACAAAATAATGTGCTTGTCCCAGACCCATCCAGGGGGCGGGGTGCACGTGCGTGCCTAACTGCAGCATGGCAAGTTACTCGAGTTGCAGTTGTATCGTGATTTATTCGTGGGAACCCCCGTTTTCGACGGTACACGTTTTCGACACTTAGCCATCTAACTCACATCACACGATGAAAACAACTCCGTATAACGATCTCAGACTTCGTATCATACAGTTACAGTTGGTTTCCTGCTCTTGTCCGTCACCGAAAATGTGGAAAATTAAGGTTTTTCCAGTAGGCCAAACTCGTGTGATTAAAAAAGTTGCTCTTTTGGGGTCTATTTTCCTAGGTACAAAATTGGCAGTTGCTTCGAAGCTCCAGTTTTCTTTATTGTTGGTCCTAAAAAAAATCTGAGTGTACCATAACAAACCCCAACATCCGTAGAAAAAAATATATCACGCAACTTGAGGCAGTCTGTTCTGGGTAAAAACTATGGAGTATGGAGGCTCCTAAAGGGCGTCTCACTTATATATTTTTTTAAAATATATTTTTTATTATTATTTAAAAACAAAAAGTAACATGGCCCAATAGGCTTTTATAAAAAATGAAAAAAATAGAAGGGCAGCTAGAGAAAGTACTAAACACCACCGACGAAAATAGGTCACGGTGCTTACTGCGCGGTGCGCCGCGGACGTCAACAAAACCGGGTAATCTTACGGAAGTGACAGGCTTGATCAACCTTCTCTATGATTATTCTAATAGTCTGTGGTGTGGAGAAAGTGACATGAGACCTCTTTTAGTGTTATACTTTCGTCCACATTGTTCAGTTTGAAGAAAAGTCCTTATATCGTCGAAAACCGGTTATTGGAGGATAAATGTAACTGTAAGGGTTGGGGTTTTTTTCTACGGACTTGGGTCAGATACCGAGTTTACTCCATGGTTTACTGAAGGGAAAAATAATGCCGAGTCAAGCACCGACATTCTTGCATTATTGTGCTAGGGTAGTCCGAGCAACTTGGACCCTTACACTACTAGTTTAGTTACAATCGCCCTTTTAAAAACATTTCGACCCCCTAATTTTTTTTTTAAGTGCTAGTCCGAGTGACTCGTACCCTTACAATCGCTTTTTTGGGGGGGACAGGTCCAAGTTACTCGGACTAGACTAGTGCTAGGGCACAATTAAACAAGACTGGAGTTCAGAGCTTTATTATGTATTGAACTCGCCGGCTAATTAAGCTGCAAATAGTAGAATGTGGATAACTTAAAAAAATTAAAAAAATAAAAATTGTCTTGGCCTTTTAATTTAAACTTTGCTAAGATTTTAGTTAAATATTCTCAGGCTATGAATGTCACATCTCAAGCTGGGTTCGACCTTCCCATGACCCAGAACTTGTTTCGGATGTCACAACTTCGACAACAAAACAATATCATCTGCTTACCTTTGCTCCATCTTGAAAATTTAGGTCACGTACGGAACCGATGACAAACCTTGGTTCAAGTTTGGTCGGAACAATGATGTCATCACAACACGACCGAACTCACAAAAATGCTTTTAAAACCAATTACCAAAGCCCAAACATATTTCTGGTCTGGGTCGCCTAAAACATGCCCAATTGGCCAGTCAGTTCACATACTCAAATTTATAATGAGCTGTGGGCTTAATTTTCTACATAAATGAATGGAAGCTACTAACTAAGTTAAATCTCCACACACTACATTCTCATATTATTGTCTGTTATATCCGGCACAGTAGAATAATCAAACGCCCTCAATGCATTTAGCATTCCTATAGCTTCCTATAGGCCTAAACATTGTATTGTAGTAGTAGCCCAAGTGGGTGATTTCATTCCAAATGAATTATTCTGCTTCATTCGCTCTCAAATTCTCAATCATAAAAATTACCTTTGAATTGTGCACACCCTATCTCTCCCCCCCAAATGAATAAATAGCACGATTTCTCAGGCAGAAATCGTGCCTGCGCCTCAGCAGAGCATCTCAGCCCTTCGCGGTTTGCCGGTCAACCCGTCTCCTCCTCCGGCCCTGTCACTCCGTCTCCCTGGACATCCAGCAGACGGCCATGAAGGTCAAGATCCTCTCGGCCCTTGAGGACAACTACATGTACCTCGTCATGGACGAGGAGAGTCGTGAGGCGGCCATCGTCGATCCTGTCAACCCGGGAAAGGTCAGTAGGCAAAACCAAACCAAGCAGCCATCAGCCTCCGCCTGAGTTTGGCCAGTGACCAATGGTTGACTCCTGGTCAGACTTGTATTCCTGCCACAAACTACAGAGTCCGTGTTACATATCTCAAGCCGACTTCAAGTCTGAGTCATCCATATCGAGTATGAGTCACAAATCACAAAATATAGATATCAAGTTGAAGCCACATCTCTAAAGTGTCAGTCAAAGTCCTGAGTTATCCAGAGATGGAGCCCCTTTCAAGAGTCACTATATTATATAGTCCATCACATGGTCCATCCCTTGTTGTGGTGTGATGGCTTGTGCACCTCAGTGACCCGGAGAGCTATGCCAGCGGGAGTGTAAACTCCTGGTAGGGCCACCCAAGCTGGACAGGACGAAGGGTAGAGGTCAGACGAATGTGGACCACCTCGCCCGGAGGATAAAGGGGTTCGCGTAGGGTTAACACCCCTACCGGTAAAACAACTAAGTTACAGAAGCATCGACGACAACAAACCGAAACATTCACCTGGACGAGGAAGGGTCTCCACCCCGGAGACTTATGACGCTATGCAGTGAAAGCCGAAAGGAAGCTGCAAGGCCAATGCCCCTTCTTACACCCAGGAAAACAACACGTGTAGCCACTTGGAACATCAGGACTATGTACGAGGTAGGAAGAACCATCCAAGTAGCGAGAGA
This sequence comes from Luidia sarsii, assembly GCA_949987565.1. Classification (NCBI taxonomy): domain Eukaryota; kingdom Metazoa; phylum Echinodermata; class Asteroidea; order Paxillosida; family Luidiidae; genus Luidia; species Luidia sarsii. The sequence continues at coordinate 15,379,974 of OX465104.1, forward strand.
GATGAAGGCCTACAAGATCGGGGTGCTAGGACTGAGTGAGACAAGGTGGCTACAATCAGGACAGCCGAGACTTTCATCTGGAGAGCAGCTACTGTACTCGGGACATACAGAGGATGGAGCCCCCCACACTGAGGGTGTGGCCCTGATGCTGGCTTCGGAGGCACAGCGGGCTCTCATCGGCTGGGAACCTGTCAATTCCCGCATCATCACAGCCAAGTTCACCACCAAGAAGAAAGACATTAGGCTGAATATCATCCAGTGCTATGCTCCCACCAATGATGCGGATGAAGGGAAGAAAGATGAGTTCTACTATCAACTCCAGACAGTGATAGACAAAAGAGGAGCAAAGGATATGACAATCCTGATGGGAGATTTTAACGCAAAGATAGGGTCAGACAACACAGGGTATGAGGGCACTATGGGGACACACGGACTGGGACAGATGAACGAGAATGGCGGGCGCTTTGCAGATATTTGTGCCCTGAACCAGCTGGTGATAGGAGGAAGCATCTTCCCACACAAGCGCATCCACAAGGCCACTTGGAAATCTCCGGACCACGTCACGGAGAACCAGATTGACCACATCTGTATCAGCCGAAAGTTCAGGAGGTCCTGGCAAGATGTGCGAGTGATGAGAGGTGCCGACGTGTCATCAGATCACCACCTTCTTGTGACAGCAGTGAGACTGCGGCTCAAGCGATTCACCAGCACCAAAAACACAAAGACCAGGTACAACGTTGGACGGCTTAGAAACAAGGCCACACAGGCAGCATTCAAGATCAGCCTTTCAAACAGGTTCCAGCAGCTACAAGAACTGATAGAAGACACCGAAATAGACTTTGAGACACAGTGGGAACACAGCAAGAAGCTCTGGCATCACACATGTGAAGAGGTCCTTGGCAAGAAGAAGACTCAGCACAAGGAATGGATCTCTGCTGACACCATCAACAAGCTCGAAGCCAGAAAGAAAAAGAAAACCACATTGAACACGAGTCGAACAAGAGCAGCAAAATCTAAGGCACACAAAGAGTACACAGAAGCTGACAGAGAAGTGAAGAGGAATATCAGGAAAGACAAGAGGGATTACGTTGATGCCCTTGCCAGTCAAGCAGAGGCAGCAGCGGGACAGGGGAACCTTAAGGATCTGTACTTGGTGACCAAGAAGCTGTCAGGCAAGTTTCATCAGACAGACAAGCCAGTTAGAGACAAGCATGGCAAACCTCTGATGACAACTGAGGAACAGATGAATCGATGGACAGAACACTTCAGGGAGCTGTTAAATCGCCCCGCCCCTGATGCACCACCAGACATTCCACCCGCAGAGGCAGTGCTATCCATCAATTGCGACAATCCCTCAAAAGCAGAGATCAAGAAGGCCATCTTGACACTGAAAAACGGAAAGGCTGCAGGGCCGGATGAGATACCAGCAGAAGCCATCAAAGCAGACATGGAGACCGCGGTCAACATGCTACACAGCCTCTTTAGCAAGATCTGGGAGAAGGAAGAAGTTCCAGCTCAGTGGAAAGAAGGCATTGTCATCAAGCTGCCTAAGAAAGGAGATCTCAGGGATTGCAGTAATTATCGAGGGATCATGCTCCTGTCAGTGCCAGGCAAGGTTCTCAACAGAGTCCTACTGGAGAGGATTAGGGAGGCTGTTGACCCCAAGCTCCGGGACCAACAGGCAGGCTTCCGCAGGAACAGATCCTGTGCCGACCAGATCGCCAGTCTGCGCATCATCGTGGAGCAGTCGCTGGAGTGGAACTCCCCCCTCTACGTCAACTTCATTGACTATGAGAAGGCCTTTGACAGTGTTGACAGACAGACACTGTGGAAGCTGTTGAGGCACTATGGCGTCCCCGAGAAGATCATCTCCCTCATCAGATGCACCTACCAGGGCATGAGCTGCAGGATTGCCCACGCTGGCCAGCTGTCCGACAGCTTTGAGGTGAAGACCGGAGTTCGTCAGGGGTGCCTGCTGTCCCCATTCCTCTTCCTGCTGGTCATCGACTGGATCATGAAGACCACCACAACAGACAGGCGGAATGGGGTACAGTGGACACTTTGGACGCAGCTTGACGACCTCGACTTTGCTGATGACCTGGCTCTTCTGTCACACAACCACAGTCAAATGCAGGACAAGACAACTCGACTGGAGACCACATCAGCAGGGACAGGGCTCAAGATCAACAAGGAGAAAACCAAGCTGATGAGGACCAACACCACTTCCAACACACCAGTCACAGTTGGTGGAGAGCCCATCAGGGAGGTGGATACCTTCGTCTATCTGGGAAGTGTGGTCGATCGACAGGGGGGCACAGACCGAGATGTCACAGCCAGGATCGGCAAGGCAAGAGCAGCCTTTGTCACCCTCAAGAGCATCTGGGCATCAAGAGAGATCAGCGTGAGAACCAAACTCCGCATCTTCAACTCCAATGTGAAGTCCATCCTTCTCTATGGATGCGAGGCATGGCGGACGACAAAGATGATGCAGCAGAAGATCCAGACATTTTTCAACACCTGTCTGAGGCGCATCTACAACATCCGATGGCCGGAGAAGATCCGAAATGAAGACCTGTGGGAGCGAGCGGGACAGGAGCCAGTGGCCAAGCAGATACTGCGGAGGAAGTGGGGATGGATCGGACACACCCTCAGGAAACCGGCATCCAGCACCACACGCCAAGCCCTGACCTGGAACCCGCAGGGAAAGAGAAAGAGGGGCCGGCCTCGCAACAGCTGGAGGCGAGACACTGAGGCAGAGTTGAAGCAGCAGGGTACCAACTGGACAGGAATAGCAAGAGCAGCCCAGAACAGAGTGCGATGGCGAGGGGTCGTCGATGGCCTATGCTCCACTGGGAGCGATGGGCTTTAGTTAGTTAGTAGTATATTATATAGTACGAGTCAGAGTAACAACTCCCGAGTCCAATATAGATATAGATAGATAGTCTGAGTCATGTAAGTTTGTTCATAGTAACCTGATGAAAATGATAACCAGTGAAGGTCTATTATTTTGTCTTAAAACAGCTCAAAAAGTGTGATTTGATTGCTACGTAAGTTCATGGCAGTCTTGCGAGATGCCAAAATTTTTCCTTCTAAGGGATGAAGGGAGGCTGGCTTGCTGCACTTGACTTTGCTGAAGAAAGTTTGTTCCTTTTGTAGGTTGTGGATGCCGTGAAGGAGGAAAAGGTGAATTTGAAAACGGTGCTGACCACTCACCACCACTGGTAAGCATTGATCGATCCCCATCTCTGGGTCTTGTGGAAAGTTTGCGATGACACCACGTCAGTGTTCTCTTTCGAGACAGAGAATGGCTCTGAGAAGGGCCAGTAACCCAATGTTTCGGGCAGGGTGTGGTCTGTTCATCATCATGAGACAGTCTCCCGACAGTGGGTAGAGCATATGCAGCCTCAAATGTTGAGTTACTGGCTCTTCTCAGAGCCACTCTCCGAAGGAGATGACTAATATGGAGTCACCACAAACCTTCCACATTATGCTTCTGAAAGCAGGACCTTTCTCAAAGGCAGAATGCAATTCAATCCTAGCAGGACCTTTCTCAATGGCAGAATGCAATTCAATCCTAGCAGGACCTTTCTCAAAGGCAGAATGCAATTCAATCCTAGCAGGACCTTTCTCAATGGCAGAATGCAATTCAATCCTAGCAGGACCTTTCTCAATGGCAGAATGCAATTCAATCCTAGCAGGACCTTTCTCAATGGCAGAATGCAATTCAATCCTAGCAGGACCTTTCTCAAAGGCAGAATGCAATTCAATCCTAGCAGGACCTTTCTCAAAGGCAGAATGCAATTCAATCCTAGCAGGACCTTTCTCAAAGGCAGAATGCAATTCAATCCTAGCAGGACCTTTCTCAAAGGCAGATGCGATTCCATCCTTGCAGGACCTTTCTCAAAGGCAGAATGCAATTCAATCCTAACAGGACCTTTCTCAAAGGCAGAATGCGGTTCAATCCTAGCAGGACCTTTCTCAAAGGCAGAATGCAATTCAATCCTAACAGGACCTTCTCAATGGCAGAATGCAATTCAATCCTAGCAGGACCTTTCTCAAAGGCAGAATGCGGTTCAATCCTAGCAGGACCTTTCTCAAAGGCGGAATGCAATTCAATCCTAACAGGACCTTTCTCAATGGCAGAATGCAATTCAATCCTAGCAGGACCTTTCTCAAAGGCAGAACGCAATTCAATCCTAGCAGGACCTTTCTCAAAGGCAGATGCGATTCAATCCTAGCAGGACCTTACTCAAAAGCAGAATGCCTTTGAGAAAGGACCTGCTAGCATCAAATCATGTATTGTGAGGGATATTAACTTGTGCAAATTACATCTCCCTCTTCTGATATTGTTCTTTGATGAGGAGTGTATATATTACAGCTCAGAGGTTAGAGTTGTAGGAGGACTTGCATCCATCTGGTCTGCTTATAGAGTATGTGTATAGTGTATCTTGGAATGCTTCTTGCAGGGATCATGCAGGAGGTAATGAAGACTTAGTGAAGCAAGTGGATGGGCTGACTGTGTGCGGAGGGGATGATAGGATCGGAGCGCTCACACGGAAAGTCAAGCATGGCGACACCTTGAAGGTGAGCGGTCCTAGAATGCCTGTAGAGGGTGACATTCACTTTCATGTTAGTTTATCTCAGCTCAGCTCCGTACATCGACTCACTTCACCTGACCACCTCAACTCACCTGATGGAATTCCCAGCCTTACCCGGTTCCTGCTTGGACTTGACTTTTCCAGATAGGTTCTCTGAATGTGCGCTGTCTCTTCACTCCGTGCCACACGACGGGTCACATCTGCTACTATGTGACGGGCCCTGATGGGAGTGACCCCACCGTCTTCACAGGTGAGATCAGAGCAGCTTCCAGAGAGAAGTGGGGTGTCGTGTCCCTTCTTGCCCCTGACCGTGGGCCGCTGCAGATTGGTCAAGCATTGGGTTTCCTTTCCATCGGAACCCGCAATTGGCGTGGGAATAATGTAACCAGCAGTCAATTGGATAAAGGACTGAGCACACACAGTCCTAACTACATGTTGGGTAGGGCAGAGCCTCGTTGAATTACATTCTCATCCTCACAAATCACCAGGTATTTGGTCAAAGCACCGAGTATAGGAAAATGGTGTTGATCCCAAATAGACTCTTCCTTGCACTATTTGTCAACATCCAGCGTTGTTTCTCATTGCAATGCAGGGGACACCCTTTTCATAGCTGCCTGCGGTAAGTTCTTCGAGGGAACTGCTGACCAGATGTACCACGCCCTCATTGAGGAACTCGGACAACTGCCCTCAGAAACGGTCAGTGAGAATGATCTATAATCACATATACAGAGAGAATGATCTATAACCACATAGACAGTCAGAATGATCTATAACCACATAGACAGTCAGAATGATCTATAACCACGTAGACAGTCAGAATGATCTATAACCAAATAGACAGTCAGAATGATCTATAACCACATAGACAGTCAGAATGATCTATAACCACATAGACAGTCAGCATGATCTATAACCACATAGACAGTCAGTATGATCTATAACCACATAGAAAGTCAGAATGATCTACAATCACATAGACAGTCAGAATGATCTATAATCACATAGACAGTCAGAATGATCTATAACCACATAGACAGTCAGAAGGATCTATAACCACATAGACAGTCAGAAGGATCTATAACCACATAGACAGTCAGAAGGATCTATAACCACATAGACAGTCAGTATGATCTATAACCACATAGACAGTCAGTATGATCTATAACCACATAGAAAGTCAGAATGATCTATAACCACTTAGACAGTCAGAATGATCTATAACCACATAGACAGTCAGAATGATCTATAACCACATAGACAGTCAGAATTATCTGTAACCACATAGACAGTCAGAATGATCTATAACCACATAGACAGTCAGTATGATCTATAACCACATAGTCAGAATGATCTATAACCACATAGGCAGTCAGAATGATCTATTACCACATAGACAGTCAGAATGATCTATAACCAAATAGACAGTCAGAATGATCTATAACCAGATAGGCAGTCAGAATGATCTATAACCACATAGGCAGTCAGAATGATCTATAACCATATAGACAGTCAGTATGATCTATAGCCACATAGAGTCAGAATGATCTATAACCACATAGACAGTCAGAATGATCTATAACCACATAGACAGTCAGAATGATCTATAACCATATAGACAGTCAGTATGATCTATAACCACATAGAGTCAGAATGATCTATAACCACATAGACAGTCAGAATGATCTATAACCACATAGACAGTCAGAATGATCTATAACCACATACAGTCAGATTGGTCTATAACCACATAGGCAGTCAGAATGATCTATAACCACATAGACAGTCAGAATGATCTATAACCACATAGACAGTCAGGATGATCTATAACCACATAGACAGTCAGAATGATCTATAACCACTTAGACAGTCAGAATGATCTATAACCACATAGACAGTCAGAATGATCTATAACCACAGACAGTCAGAATGATCTATAACCACATAGACAGTCAGAATGATCTATAACCACATATACAGTCAGAATGATCTATAACCACATAGACAGTCAGAATTATCTATAACCACATAGACAGTCAGAATGATCTATAACCACATAGACAGTCAGAATTATCTACAATCACATAGACAGTCAGAATTATCTATAACCACATAGAGTCAGAATGATCTATAACCACATAGACAGTCAGAATGATCTATATCCACATAGACAGTCAGAATGATCTATAACCATATAGACAGTCAGAATGATCTATAACCACATAGACAGTCAGAATGATCTATAACCACATAGACAGTCAGAATGATCTATAACTACATAGACAGTCAGTATGATCTACAATCACATAGACAGTCAGAATGATCTATAACCACATAGAGTCAGAATGATCTATAACCACATAGACAGTCAGAATGATCTATATCCACATAGACAGTCAGAATGATCTATAACCATATAGACAGTCAGAATGATCTATAACCACATAGACAGTCAGAATGATCTATAACCACAGAGAGTCAGAATGATCTACAACCACATAGAGTCAGAATGATCTATAACCACATAGACAGTCAGAATGATCTATAACCACATAGACAGACAGTATGATCTATAACCACCTAGACAGTCAGAATGATCTATAACCATACAGACAGTCAGAATGATCCATAACCACATAGACAGTCAGAATGATCTATAACCACATAGACAGTCAGAATGATCTATAACCATATAGACAGTCAGAATGATCTATAACCACATAGACAGTCAGAATGATCTATAATCACATGGACAGTCAGAATGATCTATAACCACATGGACAGTCAGAATGATCTATAACCACATAGACAGTCAGAATGATCTATAACTACATAGACAGTCAGTATGATCTATAACCACATAGACAGTCAGAATGATCTATAACTACATAGACAGTCAGAATGATCTATAACCACAGACAGTCAGAATGATCTATAACCACATAGACATACACATGTACTGTTGGTAGTCCTGTCTTGTTTGGTCTTCTGTGTGTCGGTATGACATACACACAAGAAAGGTCAGAATTGCAAGTTATACACATATATAACCTATAGATGGTCATTGTCTATTAGAAACAACGTCAGGATACTGTAATGCCATGAGTCAAACTATGGGCGGAAGTAAAGAGCACTGCCACAGTAAAGAGCACTGTTTGTATTTGTGTGACATGACACTTGTTCAAATTTGCCAATGGTTCTGTGATTAACGCGGTGACGCTCACGAACATGTGGTTTTTCTATGTAAGTGCATAGTGGTGCTCTTTACTTCTGCCCACAATCTCCATGGTAAGCCATTCTTGGGTATTAACGGTGATAACGTTATTTATGCTCGTTCAACAGAAAGTGTACTGTGGTCATGAATACTCGGTCAGTAGTCTGAGGTATGCACTGACGGTGGAACCACGGAATGCGGACCTGCAGCACAAGATGGAATGGGCCAAGGTGGGTGGATACACAGGCTACCAATGGCCAGTGGTCAAGCTTTGAATACGCTGGTCCAAGCTGCTTCCACGAGATATTTCCATGGAAGGTGTTCCTCTGGTCTTGCTGACTTGTATATTGACTTGATATTTAAGCAAGCAACCACGCTGTTTGCCTCCTCTCACCTGTACACTCAAAGTGGTATCAGAATAGCTTCTGCCTCTCTCTGGAATTCCCTTCCTTGTTCTTTCTTGTTTCCAATCTTCTTATGATACAGCCTTTTTAAGAGGAATGTCAATTTCTATCTACGGCCTTCCCGAGTCCCTCCCTATCTCCTGCTTTCCTTGGCCCTTGACCTTGAGTGACTTTATAGCCTTGTTTTGGTCAAATTTACATTTCAAAGTTGTTGAAGACAGTTGGTAACATACTGTTGACAAACTGAACCACTTACCATGGTTGCTCTGCATTGACCTCAGTGTGATGTAACAACTCAGGCAGTGTATAGTGTGACAATTGTCATTAGATTGGATCAGTGAAAATAGAATTCAACAGTGCTTACTATTGACTGCAGCACCCTCATCTGTGCAAATATGAATCTAAAGTGATATACAAAAATGTTGCAAAGTGCTTACTGACTAAAATTACCAAAATGCAAATCTCAAAATTTAGTGGGCCAGACGTTTCGATCCTAGCAGGACCTTTCTCAAAGGCACTCTGCATATGAATCTGCCGCATGACCTCGACCAGCTCGTTAGTGGAGTGAGTGAGACACCTGCTCTAGACAGCAGGAGTGTGGGGTTCGAATCCTGCCTGAGATAAGCTCAGGAGTGTTCATTGGGATAGTGACCATTGATATTACTGTTGAACATGGATGCAGAGTTATTACCTGAGCAATTCAAATCGCCACTGCTATTGTCTACCCTTGGTCGTCCTTGTTGTTTTCCTCATTAGACGCAGAGAGCTAAACAGATCCCCACTGTGCCCTCCACAATTGGTGATGAGAAGAAGTACAACCCCTTCATGAGAGTCGGGTAAGTAGTGTTACCTCTGAACTCTTGAACTACCATGTGACCTGAACCAGCATCTCTGGACCCAAGGGTCGGTCTCAGGATTGAGTAAGATAGTGCCTTGCCAACGCAGGGCCTGCTGGCTTGAGTTGAATAACTCAAGCATTCTCTTTTGGGAATCTGTATAATTTTGAAAATGGTGAGCCATGATTTAATAACATTCTTAGTGTAGCTACCTTGTTGATTGTTTGATTAACTGACTGACTGATTGATTGGTTAATTGATTGACTGACTGACAGATTGATCAGTTGGTTTGTCAGTCAATTGATTTATTGATTGATGATAGATGATCAATATTTTGGCTGACCAATAAACTGATTGTTCATGCAGTTGACCTGTCAATCTACCAATTAATCTATTAATTCATTGTGTCAAGTTTTGACTGCATTGATCGGTGAATGAATAAATCTGTTTGTTTTCTAGGGAGCCCACGATTCAGAAGTACCTTGGAACATCAGACCCTGTGGTGACCATGAAAAAACTGAGAGAGGATAAGAACAATTTTAAGCCAAAACTGTGAACTGGATATTCACAAATTAGGTATTATTTTGTAGATAATAAGGGGTAAAAATGGAAAATTATCAATATAAAGTGAATACAAACCATGGCTTTGAACCTCACCTAAGGAAAAACATAAGCATGTTTTTCAAGAGGTCTCAGGTTCAAATCTTGTTTGAGACCACTTTTCTTTATAGCAGGATATAATTCTATCAATGTTAAATTCACCTTTAAGATGAATTCTGTTCGTTAATCATTAGTCAAACGAACAAATATTTGTGAAATTGGGCTTATTATAAACCTTAATGCTCATTTCAGTTTTCAATTTATTTAAGTACCTTTCTCCAAAATCCTTGCATCTTAAAAAAACATTAATGAATGAGTTAAACAACGTTTTCACTTTTGCAGCTTCCATAAAACAGTTTGTGGACATACTAAAACCAAGGTGCAATTACAGAAAGGTATTGGAAAAGGTAGTGGTTTTATTTTTCAAGTTATTTTGCGTTTCTTAAGACAAGAAATTACGGTATGTAAGAGGAAAGGCATATATCATATATCGCAAAATGTTCATGAATCAAAAAAGTATTCTTTACCCAAAACTGTTCTTTGACCCCCTGCTTATTATTTCTGAGGATACTTTAATGGTGAACTTCATCTGAAAACAAGCAGATGTATTGCAGAGGTAGTTTGGATAGATTGGCCATTTACTGTCCATTGGCTGAACCACGCATGGCCACGTGCTCATTGTGAATCCCTGGATCACACTCCAGCTCAGGCTTGAACGTTCTGGTTCAGGGGTTTTATTGGGGGGGGGGATGGGGTTTAATTGGAAGCTTGATTGTTCCTGCTCAGTACAGAGCATCCACCCAGAGACTATGGCCATAAGCTTATTCTTTTAATACTTGCGACGTTGTGATGAGTTGCCAACTTGCGTAGAAAGTGAGGCAGACATTCAAGCAGGAACCCAAGCCATCATTATTTTCTCGAAGGGGCCAGGGTTGTACCATGCGCCAGCGCAATGGTACCTAATTTGACTCACAAAAATGATCTCGGACTGTGCTCGTTCACAGATTGCAATGCTGAGGAAAGCCCTGAAGTTGACTGGCACATCTGAATAGCTCATCACACATCATTCCTGAGGTGGCGATTAACTTGACCATGGCTTTGAATCACAGAAGAGTCTAGGGAAGCCGCAAGTTGGCAGACGTTGCAAAGTCCCATAGATTTGTGTGGACTTTCCAGCCATAGCCAATTAGTTTGCACACAGTTATTAGTAAAGAGCACCAAAGATTAACGGCACGCTTTTCACCGAAAAATGAAATTGTTTTTTTCATTTCATTGTGATTTCACGGCTACATTGGTTTGGCTTGCCTCGGCAGCCTGCACTCTATACAATAGCACAGGATCGGTGTAACATAACTAAATTGTCTGGTCCCAAACAGTGGATTAGACTGGCTCCAAGTCCACCTGATTGTCTCAACACTCAAGAACGGCACAGAGCTATTGATGAAATCACCCTCTGCAGGCTATGCCAGTAAAACACATTAGACTGGCTCCAAGTCCAGCCACTGATCCCAAGCTGCTCAGTCGTCGTCAAAGTGGTAGGGATCGTCCCCCTCGGCTATGGTCAGCTGCATGGGCGCCCTCTTCAGCCTGGGCAGGATGCTGTCCGAGATCTTGCCGATGGTCGTCCTGGATTCGGCTCGGGCCTGGACGGACGGCTCCGTCTTGATGGAGGAGATTGAGGTCGAGGCAACCGCCGAGGCGGAGGAGAAAGAGGAGGTCGAGGCGCTGACTGCGGACGGGGCGCCGTACTCCCTCTTTGCCGGCTGCGCCTCGCCACGGGCTGAGGAGGACTCCCGCTTCTTGGGGAGGCTCTGGTCGGCGGTCGCCGCCGGCTCCTTCTTGGCGGTGTCTGCAGGTGCGGCGGCGGTGGTGTTGCCCGAGGCTATGGGCTGGGACAGGAGGCTGGTCATGGTCTCCAGGTTGTTGGACTTGATGTACTCCTTCATCTCCTTGTGATACCGGTCCTTGTCACGCTCGTACATGTTGTAATAGGCCTGTGAGGGGAGTGCAAGGGGGAAAAATGGGCTTGATACTTTCTGAATGACTTCCAACAAGATCTCAGGGACTAAGTGGAAGCTTTGTGGTGACACCATGTATCTCTGAAAACGTTTCGGATAGTTTGTACTCTGCCCGTCTTACCTAAGATCTCAGGGAGTCGGAACACATATCCTCTAAACATCCCAGAGTCTTCATCTGTCCCTGTTGTTCATTGCCTTCATAGCCCTGCGTGGCTACGTTTTGTATCTTTTGGTTTAACTTGTACAGGGCTTTGGAAGGGAGGGAGGTGTACAGAGCATTTGACGCTCACCTCTTTCTCGCCGGCTCCAAGGAACTTCCACTTCTTGGCCAGCTGTCTGGTCATCTCCTGGTGGGTCATGTCTGTCCCGCGGGCCCCACTGGGATCCTTGGCCGCCGACTCCTCCTGCAGCGTCTGCCTCTTGGTCTGGCAGAACATCAGGAAGGCATTGGCCGGCTTCTTAGGGGCCAGTGGGTCTGCCAGCGGAAAGGGAGAAAGAAACAGTTTAAAAGCTACCATTTGGATATACATGTAGCAAGGCTTTTCATTTCAACAGGGGTTTGCCCTGCTCGACATGTAATTAAACACTGCTCAGAGCATTGCCTGATTGCCTGCTGAAAAATATACAGGGAGCTCGGACGGGATTCGGATCCATGACTCCAAGCTTTCTAGGGCAGACCATTACCCAGCTGGTCGAGGTTGTGTAGTGGATTCAAAACTGTATAGCAACAGGCATGGCATTAGGTCAAAAGTATTTTTTGCCTTGAGAAAGGTCCTGTTGGGATCGACACGTCAGGCCCTGCTATTTTGGGTTTTTAAAAATCTTTTTCACGCTTAAGCAAATTTGGGTGCTTCTGCGGCTCTGTGAAATGCTGGTCACAGCAGTGATGTGCTTGCTCTGAGTGAGGGTAGCTTCCTCCAGACTCGTGCCTCCTATGCCGAGGGCACTCACTCTGCGAGACCATCCGCTTCCTCTTGCCGCCTCGTCCCACTGGCTGCGGCTCGTCGTCGCGTGACGTCATCTCCGAGATCAGCCGGGGCCGGCCGACCCGCGACCGCCGTGCCGGTGTCTTGCCCTGCTGCTGCTGCGGCTGTTGCTGCTGCTGCTGCTGCGATTTGGACACCAGGCCGGCGAGGCCGCGGGAAGCCGGGAAACTCGGGGTAGCGGGCGTGTTGATGCTCATGAGGTGAAGCATGGAGTCATCCTGGTGTTGTGCCAAAAGAAAGGTGATTCAATCAAGGTTTGCCCGACTCAATGTATACTTAATAAGCACTAGATGCTCAGTGCTTTGCTGAATTGCCTGATGCAGTGCATCAGTGAGAATGTACTTCAGTGAGGGTTTGCCTGACTCAATGTATACTTAAGCACTGAATGCTCAGTTGAACTTGGGTCACTGACTGACATACCTCAATCGGTAAGGGCAGCGTGGCATTCTTGCAGTCATCACCGTGTTTTCTCAGCTTGGACAGTAGAAATCTGTTTAAAAAAAGAAAGATTATGAGACAACGTTGGTTAAGTGTCCACGGGTTCCCTTAGTCAGGTAAATAGAAATGACAAACGAAGGAAATTCCAGTAAATGTAGCCCTTTTTCTTTTACTCCTCTTTCATTTGGTTTACAACGTTTTCAATCATTTTTGACTTTTGGTTGAATTGTCCTACCTCCTCTCTCTCGCCATCTTCCGTACTGCCTTCTTCACATAGTAAAGTCTATTCAAGCACTTCTCGTTGTCCTGAGAATCAGAGAGACATAGGAAAGACATTTATAGGCAAAACTGAGTTTCAAGCAATGTCATATTCATAGATTTATTAATACTTGGTAACAATATGCCACAGTGAGTAACTGATCCTGCATAGTGATAACATTAACGGTGAGGTTTTGCAGACAAACCATGTTTATAAACTCGAGAGAGTGAGTGTGGCTCTGAGTCTGATATTATATTATAATTATTACTATTACTTTTATTAGTGTTATTGTTAACACTATAACATTAACAATAATAACCGAAGATCTGGGCCTTGTCTGTGTGACATCATGACACAAGTCAAGTCTCAATACATCATTATTTAGGATTTCGAGGAAAAAAAATTGAAGTGACTAGACTCCAGCCGACCAGCAATAGCTAGTCAACCTGGTCAAGGGCAATGCTTTGACTTTGACTGAGTTTGAGCAGTAAACTAAATACCAAATAGTAATAATAATAATAATATTAATTATTATATCGCTGTTGAGTGTTGGTCATCAGGAGAAAGCGTTAAATACCCCAAATTCCTCTATTAATTCAAACAAAAATACAACGGCGAGTTACTTTTAAGTTTCATTATGATTGTTGCTGTACTGGTTTCCTGTTCGTGCGTTGTTGAGTAGCAACTGAAATATCGCAACTGGTCAAGGAAAAATGCCAGTGCAATCTGAATCCCCTCACAATAAACTGCCATTTCTCCTCGAGTGCGACTCACCAACTGGATGCTTTCACACTTGTGCTTAAGCAGCGCATACTTCCTCCGGTAAATATCGCCGTTCGCACCCGGTCTGGCCCCGCTTCCGTGGTTTTTGTCCCGAGAAGACGGCACATTTGTCTGGGCACTGGAGGACGCCATTTTGAATCGTCGGGTTCTCCGCGCCGCTCCGCGCACGTATAGTGCAGAGCGCCCATAGTGTTCTATGGGAGCGCCAGACTATACATTTCGTGACGTTTGACCTTTGCTTGACTTTTGACTTGTTTATGTTAATGAGCAAAAAAAAGTGAGTGACAGGGAGGCGTACTGCGCATGCGTAAGCCACTCACTGTTTTGGTCGTGCGCTCGAAAATCACAGCTTCACATGTGCGCACGGACAACAATACAGAACCGCACGCACGGTAGACGCACACGCGAACACGCGAGCAGTCGGACTTTAAAAAAACCTATCCTTGGCTCTTATTTGCCTGAATAAAAGGCAACTTTCTTCTTATATATCTCCCAAGATGACGATGTCTGCAGGAGAGCAGTTTCATCGCATGACAGAAAATGTCTATCGGGTGAGTGTTTGGTTTGGTTTTCTTGGTGCTTTCTTCGTTTTTGTAACCGCCTGAGCTGTGTTTTGGTCGGACAAACCAATCTTGCATTTGCAACGAGGGAGTGCTGTTCACCGTGCGCGGTGCGGTGGGCTAGTGGGGGAGATGTCTTATTTTTCAGGCGTCGTGTTATTGCTCTGTCTACGCCACGGCCTTGACTGTTTCATTGTAATTTCCACCGCCTTCTCCGCAGATTCTTCTTAGGTTGGGCGTGAAAGGGGATATTTTGTTTAAGTTAAACAGTCGCTTCCATGGCTTCTTCCAAGGTTATTTTGGTGCGGTATGACTAGAGTAGTCGGAGTAACTTGGACCCTTACAGTCGCCCTTATAAAAAAATTAAAAATTGAGGGGGTCGGGACCCCTAAAAAAAGCGATTGTAATGGTCCAAGTTAACTATATTTTAATCCCAAAAAATACATTGTTGGCGAACAAGACAAATTATTGGCAGCATGCACATTTATGAAATATTGTTGACTTTGTAACCTTACATAATTTTGATAAATTATTCATCACATTTTAAATTTAGATTGTTGTCATACATTGAGACCCAGGTTATAGTGGTATAAGTGCTCCTAAAAAAGTTAAATACAGGTACATGTACATGTACTATACCAATTTATTCTGTTTGTCAGATAGTCTCTGTTTTCTATTCCTTTTTACATGCATAATTTCAAGAATTTACAGTACTGTATTATCCCATGGTAGATATATATTTATTTTTTTCTTTCTTTACTTTTATTAGTTTTATTTTAGGAGAGCCAGTGGACAGTGATTTAGTTTGCTTTTAGGCAATCCTTCAGGGCTGTTATCAGACTTTGTTTGTACATGTGTATGTTTCTGTTTCTATTTTTTTTGTTTCTGTTTGCTTTTGGATATTATGCTTGTGCCTGTAACTACCTGAGAAATAAATGAAAAAAATGAAAGGCAGTTGCATCCACTATGACCAGTTGAATGATGATTTTGACATACATGTATAGGCCCAAAATGTCAGCAGTCAAATATCAAAATAATGTTAAACGGTGGTTAGCTTTTATACAGGCATTGTTCTTTGTTAACCCCTTGCGTATGGAAGACTTCTATAGCCGCTCTAGGACCTTCGAAATTCAGACACCGCTATTGTCCAAATTGTAGACAGCAGATAATCCCTCAACAAAAGCCACACAGACTTCCGAATTGTGCCACATTTGATCCGCTGATGCAAATAGTGTACTCTTATTGATTTATTTTGCAAACCTGTGTATAATACATTGTTCTCTGATTGTTTAGCGAGTTTTAGAAATGGCAATGTGACAGCCATTGGCAATAAAATAATCCCGCTGTCAATGGGTTAAGTTCTGTTTTGAATTTTGAAATATTTTTTCCCATTCCAGCCATTTCAATAAAATATTTTACATACATTTTTAACTTGAATTTCTCTGTGTGAAATATGTTTTTGTTTTTTTAAGGCATATCCATTAACCACTAAAGCAATGTGATATCGCAGAATAGAGTCAATTGAATTCAACTCCTCATTTTTATGTTGTAATTATTTTGCAAGCATTCAGTTGCTAGGGGATCATTGTGTAGAGTCTTTCTTAAAAATAAAACTAAGTTCGTTCTACTGACAGCTGACAACATTAAATTTTAAATATATATTTGTTATCATTTCTTACAGAATACAATAGAGGGATTCATTCCGGAGCTCAGGAACTTGATTACACTGGGCAGAGCATATGAAAAAGTCTCACAGAGTATGTATCACCATTCACCACCCACAGTTTACATTTGTTTCATCTCATAGGGGCCTACTGTAAATGTAGTTTAGAGGGACTGAAGTTTCAATCCTAGCACTAGCATGACCTTTCTCAAAAGCATCTTTGTTTTTGTGAAAGGTCCTGCTTAGTTTGGGTCTTTTTAGTTAGTCAGCAGTTTGCAACATTTTTTCACATTTACTTTAAGTTTAAGACCACTGTAAAACAAGTAATACAAGTTTACTGTCAAACCAAGAGATTCCAAATGAAGTCCAAATTTTCTTTCAATGAGGGGATTATTTTTAAATGTAAAGGTGTAGTTCGGCTAGTTCCAACTTGAAAAATACATGTATAAACAAAATGAAGCAGGGGTTTTATTCCCCCAGGTGGAAACTGGAAATGTCATCAGGGGTTTCTTTCTTCAAAATTTTAATATGTGTGGGACAGCATTTGTATACGTGTTTAACGTGATTTTACATGTGGACCTGATGTATTGATCTTGCTAGGAGCATTCTAGAAGGCATCAGAGGGAAGACCAATGGGACCTTCATTAGGTTCATTTATTGTTGGCCCCCAAGAAGCCTTTGAATAAAAAGACACTGTTTGTGTTTGAAACAATTAGGGCCGGAGGAGTCTAGAGTCCAGACCCTGATTAGTCTACTAATTTCAGAAGATTTGTATCCATGGCAATATCATTCACTATGACCATGGTCCAAGGAGGAGGGATCATTTGAATAGTGTTATACTGGATGCTTCAATCACTGTTGCTGTTGTTTGCCCAAATACTCCCTTCTATTTATTTATTTTATGATTTTTAACTTTTAGCTCTTTGTGAAGTTTGGTTTTGAGAAATGTTGTGTATGCATTTTTTCTCCCGTTTCAACCATTTCAGTTTTTAAAATTATTGATCATTTTGTCCTTTATCCTCGTGCCTTGTGATGTCGCACGTGACCAATCACATTTGATCACAATGATTGTGATTGTGATCACACATGTGATCACAATCACAGCTCAGTGTAATTTGCCCACTTGATTGCGCTGAATTCCAAACCCAGAATCCTGGCAGTGTGTGGGTCGGTTATAATATATTGACCTGGGATTTGTTTCGGCCACATCCTTGAAACCTGGCAGCCCCAGGGATCGACTCCCAGGCTGCATCCTGTTGTTTGGTCCATGGATAATTCTAGTCCAGGACACTCTCTCGCACAAAGGCTGCCCGAAAAGAAGAAGAAGCTGCGTTGAATCAATTTGCACGCACCCCGTACGCCAAAAGGAAGGAAGCGCTTTCGTTTTGGAGGTTGTTTGAAGCACTGAGCATGGACACTGAGTATGTTCTAGAAGCAATGGCATTGGTTTCCCTCGCTGAGTTGGTTTTGGCTATGTGTGTTTTTAATGTCGCGTCAGGCAAGAGTTTGTTGACATGAAACCTTACAAGTTCAGTTCTCTTGCAACTGTTTCTGAAAGTGGCAAAGAAAATACAGTATTACACAAGATCTCTTGCTTACTGTTAAACACCAGTAGCTTTGGCTCAACAAGTTCCTGTAATTTATATAAAATAGAATATGGAATTCATGAATTCTCATCAATTTACCCTTAAAGGTACATGTACCATTTTCCACTTACAGTCACTGTTCTGTACATCATTCATGTACATGTACACATGTACAATGGCAATTGGCAGTAAACCAAGCACCTCTGCGCAAACCCATGGAGCACAGAAATCTGTATTCTGGCCTGATCTGTAGAGGGCACATTTTACTGATTTCCTAAGTAACCTTGGCTTGATTTGAACAGTGGGCTCTCGTGTCAGGTGTCAGTGGCCTCTGGTGCCAGTGGTCTCTGGTGCCAGTGGCCTCTGGTGCCAGTGGTCTCTGGTGCCAGTGGTCTCTGGTGCCAGTGGTCTCTGGTGCCAGTGGCCTCTGGTGCCAGTGGCCTCTGGTGCCAGTGGCCTCTGGTGCCAGTGGCCTCTGGTGCCAGTGGTCTCTGGTGCCAGTGGTCTCTGGTGCCAGTGGTCTCTGGTGCCAGTGGCCTCTGGTGCCAGTGGCCTCTGGTGCCAGTGGCCTCTGGTGCCAGTGGCCTCTGGTGCCAGTGGCCTCTGGTGCCAGTGGCCTCTGGTGCCAGTGGCCTCTGGTGCCAGTGGTCTCTAGTGCCAGTGGCCTCTGGTGCCAGTGGCCTCTGGTGCCAGTGGTCTCTAGTGCCAGTAGCCACTAAAAATGGCATTAGGCCACCTGAAACTGTAGGCCAGTGGTACGCTGGCTACCTCCTCAGGATAAGAATAATTCAGAGTCTTCCTTACAGTATATCGCTTCTGGACTTCAAAGTCGTTTTTGGACCCTCTTGATGGTCCTAAGGATCCCTGAAGGTCCTAAGGTAAAGGACCTGTTTTGAGTTAAGCCCCACCTGAAGGTCCAGTTTACAACCCTGGCTAGCAAACCAGTCACTCAATCACCATGGAGATTTCAGTCAGGCACTACATGTATTAGATACGTTGTACAGTATACCTTGTGTGAGTGCGTTTGGTTCTGAAAAGAATCGAGGGACTCTCTCAGTCTCACCATTTTGATTCAAAGCAGAACGCTCTGTTCATCATCAGAACTCGGGAAGGGGGAGGGATCATGCTGAATAGTTTATTTGTATATTGCACTTTATGTACTTCTGCAAATGACTCCTGACATTCTCGTTATTGTTTGAATTGGCTCAATGCCTCCATCACCTGTTGATGCAATTAGAGTATGGTGCACACTGTGTGCATCACTGATACTAGACGTGTCTTCTTAATCTGAGAAGGCGATGTACATAATCGCTCCCCATCTGAACCTGGGCCAGATCATTTTGACAACATCATGCATGACATGAGTCTCCCGGTTGCCCTGTCCCCTATTTGGGGGGGGGATGGGGGTGAGAAAAATAATGCAAGCAATTGGATGATTACCTGTGCGCATCATCACTTGGCAATACAAACCTCGTAGGGTGCAGTGTCAAGCGTGAAGCTGCAGTGAGTTCAGCACACAGCGCAGATGTGTTTTTGCGCATCGCTGAACACTCCTGGGCAGGCTTTCTTGAAATGTGAGGCAGCAATACATGCTTATCTATGTAGTAACACGTCTCACTTTGACTTCCATTACAATTGTCTGTTAAAACTAAATGTTTATTTATTGTCTAAAATTTAGTGGGCCTGACGTTTCGATCCTAGCAGGACCTTTCTCAAAGGCAGACACTCTGCCTTTGAGAAAGGTCCTGCTAGGATCGAAACGTCAGGCCCACTAAATTTTAGATTTACTTTTTGGTAATTTTAGTCAGTAAGCAGTTTGCAACATTTTTGTATATCACCTTGTTTATTTATTGGTTTAATATGAAAACAGGTTATTTGTGAAGTTTATTTAGAAAAAAAAAAAAAAAAAAATGATGATTTCGATTGATTTCTGTTTTCCAAACATTTTGAACAGTGTACTTAATGAAAATTATTCGGAATGATGGATCCAAATTGGTGAGTGGATTCTAGTCGCAAGGCACAGCGTCTAATTAATTTTGCAGTGGAATCATTCATTGAGTATTACAACTTCCATCTCTGATAACAGCCTACATGTACAATACTCATTTGTGTAAACACATGCCACATGGATGCTTTCTTCAGATTAGTGCATTTAGATGTACCGGTACATACATCAGATGGTCTATGATGTATCGGTATTTAAGACTAACAGGCTGAAAGACATTGCGGAAACTTCCTGCTCAGCTACATGTATCATGAGCCATGGTACATGTAAACTAACAGAGCCCCCCAAAAAAAGTCCTGCATGAACACAGTTTAGAATTTAATTGGCTAATGCAGCCTTGCAAAATTTCAGCGAGATTGAGGACCGTTTGCACTGTGCCCCTGCAATATTCAGCGACCTGCAATGAAAATTGCATGCACTGTGCACTGTGTAATGCATACGGGTACACCCATTTGGCTGCCAAGTCCCTAGTTCTAATTCTTCCCGTTATACATGTAGTTACACATGTACATGTACGTATGCGGGTATGTACATGCATGCCCTTGCCAGTGCCTGGGAGCAGTTTGACTGCAGACTCTCTTAGCATCGCTGATGTATTCAAAGCAACATGATGTGGTTTCTGACTCTGCCTGCCTCCAGTGCCCCTAGGCGAGGCATGCAATGTGCAGATACAATGAACTTACATGTATTTGATGAAAGTGGGAGGGGTTGGGGAATGGAAGGTGCATGTAAATGCAGAAGGGAATCAAATTGAATCATTGCTAGTGCTACCCTCACAGGACCTTTCCCAAAGGCAAGAGGCCTTTGAGAAAAGGTCCTGCAAAGATCAATACATCAGGACCTCAAATCTTTTGTCAGTTTGGTAATTGAAGTTACTAAGCAGTTTGCAAGCATTTTCGTATCACTGTACTTTCAGTCAAATTGAATCGAATCAGGAAGAAGTAGACTTGTGATACAATGTAATCCCTCAGCCTTCACTACTGGCTTTTGCATTGACCTTAAGGCATCTTACCACTACTTACAGTTACACTGTACACTACATGTAAAAACTGAAACCGAAGGCAAATGTAGAGCACAACTCTTCTTAGATACTTACTACAGAAGGATGACTGGTAAATCTTTCATTCCCTTGTGTCTATGGGATGCTGCCTTCATAAATGTTTGGGTACACAAGGTCCATTGTTGTGTGAAATTAAGGGCAGGACTTAATGCACACCCCCCACCCCCAACACACACACATTGTTTGACTGACACAGAACACATACATGTACTCTAAAATGTCAGAACACAGGATGTTTCAATCTGAACATGGCCTCTGTCAAACAACAGCAGACAAAGGGTCTTTCTGCCTTAGACAGTAGATCTTCCAAGCATTGAAATGTCAGCCGTCTTGTTAAGATTACTTCATTTCAGATTGTTCCAGTCAGTGAGCCGTTTGCTTGCATCCTTGTTGTGTTACTTTAATGGAAGGTGCATATTAGGCTATCCTAGGGATTGACCGGGACCCTGAATTGTCATCTGAGCAGTTACATGTACTGTATTGTAGGCTTTTGTGGGCACTCCTGGCTCTGTTTCTCTTTCAAATCGCATACCGTAATATTTGTATTAAAATTCCTTTCCCTGAGACTTTCCCTTGAGTCTACCCTGCGCATACTCCAGTCGAAGAAGACCTCTGAACTTCATGTAAATAAAAAATACTGATTGCATTGCACAAGATATTGGGCATGCATCAGCCGACATGCAACAACTGATGATTGACAGAGAAATGTTGGCAAAACTAAGGCAAGACATTGAGCACTCGATCTACATCCGTAAAGTACAGTGTACTGTAGTACTACGATTAGTAACTGCCGGTATGCTCAGTCTTACATATCCCGGTATACACGTATACGTATATGATGTACATGTACTGCACACATACATATACAGTGTACATGTACATTTACATACATGTAGTGTAGGCCATACTGTACATCTATGTATTCAATGAACAACAACTGAATGTTTGTACTGTACATAGTGTAGTTGCACAAAGTGTACACCTTGAAGAAATTGACCTTGGAAAGGATGTGCATACCAAGTACAGTACATGTACATGTACGGTAACACTGTATAAACAAGGAGGTACATGTATCTCTGCCTTTCTAAGCCACATGATGTACTGTACACAAGTACACACATTTCTGTAGTGCATGTGCTTGATGGAAAGTACATGTACATAATCTCATCCCCACCAGGAAGTTGTGCCAAGGTGTTGGGTATTATTTATTGAGCAGCACACCATCTATAGGGTCAGTGCATGGTACAGTATGTAGGAAGCGGATGTTGAAGAGGAAAGTCTGGATTCCTGCTGGCCATGAGTCCCTCTTCACCACCTGTCACAGCCAAGTCTCTAACTGCTTGGCCACAGGAACCCTGCATGATTCCACAAACTCTCCACTCAATATCGCCCTTCCCACTGTGCAAATAATCACACTTTCAATCGCAATTCAAAAATCTCTTCCTTTTTTGTGTCCACACTGGCCAAGAAATCGTGAGCCGATTGTGATCAAATTGTTCATTTGTCCCTGATGGTGGCCATGCAGGAAGACATAAACAAGCATGGCACTTCCTGTCAGTCAGCGCGAGCGGTGCATTGTGGGTTTTAAAAAAAAAAGCGGAGCATTCCCACATGCACCGCGTAGCAAAGAAATGTGATTTTTTTTTTTAGGAAAGTCTCACTAAAAGATGAGTCTGAATCGCGATTCAAATCCTAATAATTCCATTTTTTGTGTCCACACACTAAAAAAAAAGTGGAATTTGAATCTTGATCCAATTCGCGATCCAAATAGTTAAAGAGATAAAGGAAAAATTAACTGTGAAAGTTGGAACATCTTTTTTTTTTCTAAATAAATGGCAAAGAAAACTTTGACTGGGTCGGGACATGAACCCGAGACCTCTGGTTTTGCGTACCAGCACTCCGGTATGCAAAATCAGAGGTCTTGGCTTCAAGTCCCAGGTCTACTTAAAGTTTTTTCTTGGGCCATTTTTCAAAAATTGCCCTCATCTGTAACACCAGATGATAGGAAGTCCCTTCACCATGCTTCAATAAGTTTGAAGAATGCGCTTTGCTCTGCTATAAAAGGGAAAAAAAGAGGACCCACTAATCTTCAACGTCATTCCAGTTATTGACTTTGGTGACTCTGCAGCCTGTATTCAGCAGTCGGCACTTATTATGGTATCCCATAAGGAATGCAATGATACCTCCTGCCACTGCTTGAGATGCCTGACATAGGCTTGATGAGGGTGGAGGGGGGGGGGTGTAGAAGGAGGGTTAGCCAGCAACCCAATCTGCCTATAGACCCTCTCCTACCTCTTTTCCGGTCCACACGAGCCCCCTCCTACTTGGCCATAAATGTCCCCTGTTTATCCACCCATCTCTTTGATGGATGTTTGCTGCACAAACAGCCAGGCCCCACTGTCTCCCTCTCTCTCTCTCTCTCTCTCTCTCTCTCTCTTCAATGCACCACCAGTACCACTTGGCAGTTTACTCCTATGTGTAGTGATAGGATTGCTGGGATGTTGTCAGTAAAAGCCCTGTTTGTGCACAGGATCAGCCCCCTCCTACTAGGCTAACTTTATGGTGCCTTGTTTGACGTCTGCCCACTGATAGTTGGCCTGGAGTGGGCATTTAAGAATGTCGTCAGGACAGGCAGGATGCCCTGCCCCCTTTTTCCCCCCGCCCTGACACTGGTCATTTCACAACTCCGTCGGATGGTGTTTTGTATATTGCTGCACAAACATTTCCTCTGGTGTCGAAGATAAGGAGGGCCAGACGTTTCAATCCTAGCAGGACCTTTCTCAAAGGCAGAATGATTCTACCTTTGAGGTTAATGTACTGTGCATGAGGCCAGTGAAATAAAATCACATCTGATTGCCTTCACGAAATAAGTTTGATCACAGTGGTGTGTATGCAGAAACCATGCATAGAACACGTGTGTGTTGTTGTGGCACTTAAATACAGGGTTACATTTGCACCTTATATATGGTTTATTCCCTCCACCGAGTCTCGCGTTTCAACTGGACTAATCAACTCCATAAATGTTACCCATTCACTTTTTACTGGGCAGAGGCTGACCAGTAAAAGTAACTATTTGGCTCGGTTAAAGCTTGGTTTTTACCTGAGAGGACAGTTTACTGGGCTGTTTCGGCCGGGCTTAAATTGTAAAAAGTAATCATCATCTCAGCAGGTTTTTACCAAAATAAGTCTTGTGGAAACATGACTTTAGTCTAGAGAGTCACCAGGGAAGGCAGGATACCTTTCTTTCCCTGATGCTGCGCATTTCACAACTCCAATGATGACTCTTCTGTGTATATGCTGCGCAAACATTTGCTCTTGTGCTCTCGATTGACACTTTGTCTCTTTGCACAGAGGATTAAAAAAAGACAAACCTAACCACAAACCCCAGCTCTTCTTAATTCATGCCCATTACATTCTTTCAGAGCACATTGCAACAGTTGATGTGATTACTCTCAAGAAACTGACTGACAGGATATTCCTAGACTTGTTTAAGGATGTTTTCCCCAATCAGTCATGCGGTTTAGAACTGTAATCTTTAATAATAGCTATTCCAAGTTGAATTGAAAAAAAGAAAGAAATAGGACCAATTTCTGTTCAAACAGGCTTATCATCAATTGATTAATTAAAGAGTCGCTGTTTGGCAAAATGCCCTCCAATGATCTGGAGCTGGATGTTCCAAAAGAGAGAAGAACAGAGCACATTGCGAGCGCATTCCACACATTGCATCCCTGCTTAGCTGCAGGACATGCAGGTGTATCCATTGACCAGGTTGTCTAGTCTCTCAGGTTTTTATCAGTCGCTCACCTCTATTTGCATAACAGTTAACGCACATCCAGACAGGAACTATATCCAGGCAACAGAGCCACTTGGTACCCCTGGCCAATATCTTAATGCCTCCCTTCTATCTCTCTCTCCCATTTTTATTTGGATGTTTTTGAACAACATACATCAATATCTGATGTTGCTTGGAAACAAGAATGCCTTGACCTTCTAAGAAAAAGAAAAAACCAACCTCATGTTTATACAGAGCACATAGTGGTTACAAATCAATCTGCAGCCTTATGTTGAAGATGCTGATCTGCAGGTTTCTCTTTATGACTGTTGGTGACAATGAACTTAACTGAGGTCTTTGAACAGTAATTTTTTTTAATGTAAATTATGCATACTCAGAACCTCACCTTGTCTTACATTGACACTCCGTATGAGGGCTATTCCCACTGTCCCAATTAAATGCCATTATTTGGATCGTGCTTTGAATTGGAATTCGAACTCCACTTTGTGTGTGTGTGTGGGGACATAATAAACGCGATTATTAGTGAGATTTGAATCGCGATTCAGACTCCACTATTAGTGAGACTTTTCCAAATAATCACGTTTAATTGCAATGTGATGTGTGTGTGGGAGCGCTCCCCTGAATCGCACCAGGTTTTTTTTTTTTATCCCACAGTGCTTGCATGGGCCACCCTCAAGGACACACCCACCATTTGACCACAGCTGCTAACCACGATTGGCTCGCAGTTTTTGCCGTCACTATTTTTTTGCCTGTGTGAACACAAGCAAAAAAAAACCTGTTTTTTTAATCACTATTCAAATCATATTTTGGACAGGGGAAATGACCAGGCTGGTGTGTTATTGTGTTAGTTTCAATCCAAAATCGTCAGATTTTTTACTCCTGCTTTTAAAAGGAGTTTAGAGAGCCACATACCGGTACTGTACCGGTACATGACTACATGTACATACGTGTACAGTGTAGTTCAAATCTACATCAATACTAAACCTGATTTATTTAAAAACTGTTGGGGGAGTCTGGAAATAATGTACATTTGAGGTAATTGCATTGCAACATTGTCTCGCTTTTCTTTGTCTAAGTGGAAGATTTGCGGTGATACAATGTAACACTTCTCTCCTGAGAAGGAGTGTGTGGCTCTGAAGAGAGCCAGTAACTCAACGTTTCGGGCAGTGTCTGGAGACACTCCGTCTGAGAAGAGATGGGTTACACGGTGTCACTGGAAAACGTCCACTTGGTGCTTCCACCATGCAATCCTTCAAGTCATATCTTTTCTTTGTCTGTTTTTCATTCTTCCTAAACCGTCCTAAATTAATTACAGTTGAAGTCAGTGTGGCACACAGCTGGCGGTTCAATTGCAATTCATCTCAAGCAATCTAAGGAAAGGAAACAGAGAGATGGGGAAATTCAGTGATTTCTCATGGTATCTGTCCCCATGTAATGAGCATTTCTAAGAGACTGTGCCACAGTGCCATTTGCAAATGATGTATAATGTAGAAACACATGGTTGTAAAATGGTCAGCGTCTTCACTAACTGGCAACTCCATCCATACACAGCAGGAAAGATGCACTTTTAAAGCAACATTTCTTGAAATGTTTATTGGTTGGCCCATCATACAATGTGAAGTGTAAATGTGAGGTTAACAACATAAAGTGATACTGATTTCTGCCTTGGGCAGTGTTTTAAATGCAATTGCTACATAACTTTTGAAATGATTTGTGACTTTCTTGTAACGCGGACAAAATTAATTACATACATACAGTACATACGTGTACATGATGTATGCATTCATACAATACATGTACATGCAGATATAGAGACATGTATACATGTATGTTTGTGTAAATGTGCATTACGGCAGTTCCATGGGTTGATGTCTATTTTGTAACGTACATGTAAGTTATCCATTTGTTTTGCATATTTGCATGCATTTCAATTCCATGAACACCATTTGTTAATCAGAGTTCTTCAAGAATGGTTGATCAAGGAATAAGTCAAAGTCATTTAACATGTAACGTAAGTTACCGTGGAATTGCCCATTTCATTCATGCAATACGCATAAATACAGCATGAATGGGAGAAATACATGTATGCGCTTCCCTGGTGATTTGTTGAAATGCAGCAATTCATCACTCATTCGACTACAGTCACTGATCAGCACTCAGCACCCTTGCTTACGTCCCTGGAATGACTGACTGCCCGTATGATAATGTACGTTCATTCTGCGCTGGAAATTGCTGCCATTTCCATTTCAATCAGAAGCAACTCCCATTGCGCAGTGCAATCAAAACAAATTAAATCACAGGACACTTTAAAAAACAAATGAGCACGCAATTTGTACATGTACATGTACTATGGGCGGCTCTATCACCTCTCATTTCCTGTGGAGAAATACATTTACCTGTACCAATCTACCCAAAATCGTCCAATTCCATTTTTAAGTGTATGTGTAATTTTGCCCAAAATAAACATGTTTCAAATGAAAATGCAGTCTAAGATGAATGATATGGATGGATTACATACACATGTATACACTGTGTTATTTAATGCAATTCGTTTTTCTTCAAATCATGATACAAGTACTGTACGCCTACATGTACCGGTACATGCAGTGTACTGTACATTGTGTACATTGAAACATTGAAACATTTACTGTGCATACATTTGTAGGCCTGCACAGTGCACATGCACTTCAGATCTGTCAAACCCCTCTTTTTAAACAAACATCCCTTTGGGGATACTTGTGGGAAATTTCATCCTTGTCACTTTTGCAAAACAATCACAGCCTTAGCTCATGATTGCACAGTACCAGTAGCAATTGATTATACTGTACTTTAGATGTACTGTATGTACTGTACATACAGCATGTAGTTAAGTACTGTAGTGTACAGTGTACATGTACATGTACATGTACATCATACATGTTGTACTGTACAAAAATATGTACATGTACGGTACAGTGTACATGTCATGTACATGTACCGTACATGTACATGTACATCATTGAAAATTACATGTACATGCGTACGCTGTATACAGTAAATACCGGTACAGATCATAAGAGGTTGTTTTTAGTACTGTACAGTGTACAAACCTTAGACATTAAGGTCGAAACATCGGGACCTCTAAAGATTCATCATGATTTAATCCAACAGGCTTTAGAAGCAGTTTGCATCACTTTTGTATTACTGGTACATGTACTTTTGATTATTCCTATCCTCTGTCTGCAACTGGGTCATTCCACCAGGTTGGGTCACAAAGTGTGACATGGAAGTGAAAAATTCAAATTAGTTGAAAAGCAATTCTTTTGCACTTGTTATGTGTGTGACATGTCATAGTTTCATAATCTCATGTTTTTGGTGTGTTGATATACAAAATAAAAATAAATTCTTCTAGAATCTGCAGTGCTCCACCAACAGTGCAGACGTAACGTGGACACCAAAGCCAATAAATCATTTTAATGCAAATAATACATAGGCATAGAATTTCATTAACAACTAATCATAAAATAATTGTATTTAATAAGTAAAAATCAAAACAAAACTTTAGATTGACCTACGAATACAACCATCGACCGAGGAAAGAAAAAACTAAGACCATGTCAGTTCATTTCTTCTCAATATTTTCACATGCATGATGTTTATTTCCACAAAGTCACATAGAACTCAAGTTAGCAAAGAAACAAACATTCCTTTGGTTTTAAATGCACAGATATACTTCAGAAAATCATAGTTTGGGAAAATATTAAAACCGGAATTACTCAATATTGAAATATGGTTTACTCATTAACTCCTGTGCAGACGTAACGTGGACACCGTGTCATGTTACATCAGCACAACATGTTTTTTTTCCTTTGATGGTTGGGAATTTTTGGCTTTAGATTTGGCTTTTGGCTTGCTTTTGGCTTTTACATCGGTCAGTGCTGTAGGTTTCGAGACCATTTTTCCCTGGTCTCGGTCTCGTTACCCTGTGGTCTCGGTCTTGGACCCTTCCGGTCTCGGATATTGTCTTGCTTCGAGACCGCCATTATTTACATGTGAACATGTGAAATTAATTTGTTATCTTTTTTTTCTAAGCTCCCGGTCTGTTGAAAACAAAAAACCCTTTATGGGAACTACACATAGGGCATTTTGCCCAGGACTGATGAGTAGTTAATGACACTGTAAACTCCATGCATCAGAGGGTGGAAGGTTGGAAACATCACGCAAAACCAATACTCATATCATGCGGGGCCTCATTCTACATGTATGGTTCCACAAACTTCCCCGAACCAATACCATGGGTCCTGGTACATGTACTGTGTAGAATGCAATACACACGTAAAATCACAAAATAATGAGAGCACATGCAATCTTACGTATGCATGTGGGACGTAAGGGAAAACCAATCAATGACTTTGTTGAAGAATTTTCCATCAAGGGGAATTAATTTAAATGAGTCACCTGTTTTGCCGTTTTGGTCTTAGGAAGTCTGTTACGTATATAGATAGATATCCTAACATTCCAAACAAGAATGAGACTGTTTTGTTTTTTTCCCCTTCGATCTAACCTTGGAGTTGACTTATGACAAATGATAAACAATAAAACTGTGTAAAATCACTCACATCGTACTGTTTCGTACAAATTAATTAATTTTCTTCACTTTTACTGTGTCATCCTTTCATTACAGTCTCATCTCGGTTTCGACCTTTTGCAAGGTCTCGACTACAACACTGGAATCGGCTAATGTTTGGTTTTGCTGAACAGTTTGATTTTTAGGCTTTGTCACATTTGGACTTGCTGCCTTGATGCAGTCTTATCCTAAGTGAGGTTCTTGGATCTTGGCGTCATCCTCAATTTCCTTCAGGGCCTAATACAATAAAACAAAATGAGAAAAAAAAACACAGAAAAATACATAAGATACCCTGTTGAAAGGAAAGTGGAATATCTAATAATAGCAACCAGTTTTACATCTTTTTAAAATTGAAAGCCAGAGTTACGAAAACATGTAAAAGCAATCCACTGCAGAATTCAAGAAAATGAATCCAGGCCTTCATTTTAATAAATACGAGGAGAGCTAAAAAGTTGCTCTCCTTAATTCACTTTGTTGAATTAAGGAGAGCGTTTTTTTTTCTATGAAAAACGAAAGAAAAAACCCACTCAATTCCAACGACAAAGAAAGAAACCCATTATTATCACAATTCATGTTTTGTTTCGGTAGTAAAATAAATTGCACTTTTTTGTAGCGTGACCGTCTCGCTATTAAGTATTATACTCCCTGGAACTTGGAAGTTCCGATCAGGCTTGAGTAGCGCAGCGTACTCATATGCAGCCATGTGGCCGCTGTGCACGTGCACTGTGCAGTGTGCAAAGACGTGTTGTGTCATGTCACATTGCAGCGCGTAGGCTGGTTTCGGCCCTACTGGTCCTGTAGTGTCGCTAAGGCTTTACGAGGCGGAAACCAAACCTAGACTTGCCAACCTGGTTAACGTCGCGAAGGGAAAACGCTACTTCCATCGTTCGTCTCCGAATGTTGTTTCCGCGTAATCTAATATTTATCCCTTCGTCATTAATGTTGAAAGTGGTATGAATAGAAAGAAGAGAATACAAGCTTCAATTAAAGGGTAAAATCGACAAATTTTGACGATGTTTACAGGGTGCGCTAGGAAGCCGAAAAACACGAGTTAGACTTTTTCTCCGCCATTTTAGCTCGATATGCCGCGGCAGCACGGAGCGATTTGGCAATTTTGAACTTGCGATATCTCAAGAAAGAAATGAAACATCCTTCTCAATTTTTCTACAATTCTAGAAAATACATTTCTCATGAGGTGTGCGTACTTCGGTTAAAATTAGTGTAATTAGATTAATATCTTACCTTTTCACGATCACTCTGAGGAATCTTCCTTGTCAACGTTTGCATTGCAGGCTGGTTGAACCAGTCTATTAGCTGATAGTCTGGTTCCAAGAGCTAAACATGCTGACAAATACTGTGAAGTCAGGGAGCCACACCTATTCAACGACGTTACGTGTGGACACTTGCACCTTTACATCGCCCCAGAAAAAAATCACGAACGGAAAACCACTTCAGTGTCGCACGTGGTCTGTGAGGCACCCCCCCAAATATTTCTGTAGGCTGTTCCATTATAATATAGGGGTGGAACGTTCGCAATGTCATCCCCAATGCACCGACGTTACAACCATTGCGTTGGACAACCACTGTCGTTCCGTCGCTCATTTTCGAGGCACATTTTGTGGGCATGGAGCATTTTCCTGTTTTATATGGTTATATTGTCAAACAATGAATAACTAGATATAATAGAAGTAATACTAGCGTGTTTCGCATTTAAAGCTGAAAACTACAGCCTCCCTTTTCGACGTATCGTGCACATATTTTTGTGGACACCCCCTGTTACGTCGAATGGGTCAGTCTAACTTCATTGTACATCACAAAATAAGGCTTTGGCTTGGAAATGTCCGCGTTGTTTGGGGAAAATGAAGTCCCTCGAATAAATAAACAACCCCGTGGTAGTTTTCAGCGATGTTTTCAGTCCGATGTTCCTTGTCAGAAATGTCAGCTTAAAATGTCACAATTTTCACCTCCAAAAGTGCTGTGGACACAACAGCATTTTGCATCATAAAAATACGCGGACGCATCCGCATGTGAAATAAGTGGATGGAATATGATAAGTTTGATGTTACTTCATGTTTTAAGTTAATTCACTTTGAAGAAATAGTGTATAACGTTGTTTTTTTTCACCTTGAAATAATGACGGACAGAGTTTTCACGCGCGACCCAACCTGGTGGAATGACCCACCTACAAGCTGCAAATTGACAGTCTCAGCTACAGGGTTTATGTCAGCCTAACTTAATAAAGAGACTTGAATTGAGTGCTTCATCATTAATATTGTGTGTGCTGTGACAACAAAAATACAGTATATCATATGTACATTATTTGCAACTGGCATAGTGATATTAGTGTACATTAGCGTTGCCTGCACATGTACTGTACTTGGCTTGCAATCTTGCATAACTATTGATTTCTTGAATTGTGTCTGCAACTCTGCATATCTCTCTCAAAAACAACAGAACACAAACCAGATGGCTGATTACTCCCCCAGTTATGACACATGGTCTGGGGTGCACCTACAATAATCAATAAGTCCAATATGTTAAATGCCGTTGCTCACAGATGAGTTAGACAACCGTGAACTGCCTGTAATAGAGGCTGCAGTGATTACATTAGATTGGCACCCAAGATTTTGCGCCTGTTTTTATTTGTGTGTGCGTATAATGGGAACCTACGTACGTGTATGTGTATGTGGAAACACTTCGTGTTTTGTGTGCCCACGCAGTCTAGAGCTGTTTGGTTTGGTTTGGTTTGAAGTTTTGAAGAGCTCCGCCTATACATACATGTAACGGCCGACTGGAATGTGTGTGAATCCAAAGTTTGGCCAGTTACAAAGGGAAGCAATGGAACATGAACCACATTTTGAACATCTGGCCAACTGCCTGTTGGTCCATTTTGGCTTACCGGTGTCCTGCCAAAAAGTGTCCCTGCCAAATACTGTCCGCTCATTAGCATACTGATTGCTGATTGGTTAGCGTTAGGACTAGGATTAGGGTCGTTAGGGTTAGGGTTTGGATTAGAATTAGGATTGGGATTAGGATTAGGGTTAGGATTAGGGTTGTTTGGGTTAGGGTTAGCGTTACGGTTACAGTTAAGGTCCAACGGTACCAAAGTGCCCAACGTTGCGTGTGTTAGGCCAGCAACCATACACAATGCGTGTGTAGTGCGCAACCATACCCCAACCACGGTGGTTGAATGTCATACGTATTGGACCAATCAGCGATCAGTATGCTAATGAGTGGACACTATTTGGCAGGGGACACTATTTGGCATGACACCGGGGTATGTGAAAATGTCTTACTGATAGGGGGCTTGGACTGTAAGACGTGTGCCAGAGGTGAATGAGCCTGTTGTAGTATTTAATGTGAACCTTGTGCAACAGAACATCGGTGTAATAAAGCCAATGGTTAACCGCTATGCACTGGGCCACTCTTACAGTGCCCATGACCATCACACAGAGGTTTTTGTATAATGCGCTAAACAATTGTGAACAGTAAAAACATGTGCATGTGCCTGTGAAATCAATCAATAAGAGAACATTGTGTACAAGTGAGTCAAACCTGGCACAATCAGACATTTTGTGGCTTTCGTCATGCTGCAATACCTGTACATGTATTATTTTGTAGTACATGTACATGTGTAGGCTGAAAAGAGTCTGCCTAAAACTTGGACAATAGTGGTGCCCGGATTTGGAGGGCCCGGCGCAAAGCTACACCATTGGCACACCGAATTTACAGTCAACCTGTTCAGTGTGTACATGTATAATGTGTACCAGTAAATCCACACAAAAGCAAAATCATGTACAAGAACATGTACCCCAACTCTGTGAACAAATGCTTGCAGTTGCAGAGAGAAGACAGGCTGTGTCACAGTATTTCCATTCAAATGCTTGCCATTTACAGAACAGGCGAGACACTGTTCCCTCTGATCAACTGGTGAAGTGTCTTTCCACTTCATTCTCTCACGACTGGCTTGAGGTCCCTCTCTGTTACACCATGGAGGATTCCTCCATGGTCACACTGTCAGTGTC
Source organism: Luidia sarsii (assembly GCA_949987565.1). NCBI lineage: Eukaryota > Metazoa > Echinodermata > Asteroidea > Paxillosida > Luidiidae > Luidia > Luidia sarsii. The sequence goes on from OX465104.1 coordinate 15,413,405, forward strand.
AGTGGCTGGCTGTCCTTGTTCAGTGCAGGGAAACCGATGATTTTTAGTCATCAGGGTTTTCCAGAGATCTGTCATGCAGTCGGGTACAATGTACATGTACCTGATTAAGTTGGCACTTTTGAAAAAGGAGTTATGAACTTGTGATCCTGGGAGATACATCTGATGTGCGTATCGTACCGGTATGTACTGTATGTGTACATGTGTACTATACTGTATGTCGGTTGATGGTTGAATGCTTCTGACTGGCGCCCCCATCCCAGCAAAGATAGTTGATGATTTGAGTAGGCCACCAACTAAGGGTTGGATAGCTCAGGTCGTTATAGCCTGGTACTGTATATTTATCTGAAATCACAAGTCCTACCGGTAGGTTGGATTTCATAAAGCAGTACAAAGTTACATATTGTACAATATACATGGTAGCATTATTGTCTTGAGATTGAACGTACATGTACAGTGTACATGTATGTTACCATGGGTTTGATGAAATCAACCACTGGTCCAGTTTCATTCATTTGCATACAGTAGTTGAAATACGTGTGTGTCTTCACTTCACATAGATGTGTAACATATTTAATCTTTCCTTCACCTTCTCTTTCCCTTCTGCCATTGCAGATGTTACCCAGGTGGCCAAGGAGTACTTCGATGCCCTCATGAAAGTGGGCGAGATTGCCAGCGAGACCAAAAGTGCCAGACAGCTAGGTAAGGAAAGGGGGGATGGGTCGCTGCTGCGGCAAGTTTTTCCGGGTTTTCAAAAGAGAAAACGAGAAGGAACAACCTTGGGCTTAGAGGTGGGGTACGCCATTTGCGAAGGTAAAATAATGGCTTCCATACTTTGTCAAACTCAGTGTTAACATGAAATAACACACCTGTGTGAGTTTTGGCTCAATCCATCAACCATGTCAAGAGAAAAACCGTGGAAACAAAATTTTAATGCTAACTTTTTCAGATGTCTTTGTTCCAACGATCGCTTCCTATTTTCTTGAGAATGACAGATTTACGAGCACTAAAATTTCACAGATAGTCTGATTCCATTACAAACCTCCTGATGAGTAATTTCTCAAATTTGGAATGTCCGCAATAGAGCACTTTGTTAATGATGTACATACATCATATGTACCCTCCCTTTCATTCTTCCGTCACATATGTTGCGTCTTCTTTCCTGCGTGTTAGTTTGGCAACAGTTCAGATTGAATCTGGAGGCTCCCCCCCAAACAACTCGGCTTAGGCTCCGGCTCCAGCCTCATCTCTGTTATCCAAAAGCTGAAAACACAAGTTGGGGATTCCCTGTTGAAATTTGAGCAGTCTTTTTTTTCCTCCGCAAAAATGGAGAGTGATCTTCCAAAGCAAAGCCAAACGACTCCCACTGTCATGCCTATGACAATGGGTGAAAGAAACGCAGACAAAGCCAGAGCCTGAGCCTTTTGGAAGAGGTACCGTGGGCTTGTATGTAGCCCAGCAGGTGTGGATTTCATGCAGCCCGAACCTGATGATGCATGCTAATCATCTAACGATCGATGACCCTTTGTAAGTTTCAGGAAGCTATAACAGTTTCTGTGCATCACGGATTGTCTTGCAATTGATTGCAAGTTACGGTAGGTTTGGTTTGATGAAATTGATCAGCGGACATGTCAGGCAGTCTACAATGTACACACTACAACATGCTTGTATACATGTACATCTATGCACATGTAAATGTCAAGTGATGACACCCTTCAGTGGCCTTTGTCATTACATGCTGAGGCCCCTTCACTCCACTGGAGTTGTTTGAGCGAGAAATATACATGTACCCTTCCCAACCATTGTCGCTCGTGGCTAATTTCAACAAACTGACTGTAATTTCGTTTCTACCAAATGTAAGGGCGCATGGGAAGTGTGCGACCCACTGACCCACGGTGACTAGTGGTAAACTGAAAACACTTCACTTGTAATTTGTAAACACACACAAACATCATTTTATATCTGTGATGCAAAGCAGTACCTACTGATAATATACAGATTGGAATCCACCACACAACCTCGACCAGCTCGGTGGTCAAGTGGTTAAGACGTGTGCACTAGAAAGCAGGAGTCTCGGGTTTGAATCCCGCCCGAGCTGCCTGTATTTTTTTTCAGCAGGCAATCGGGCACAGCACTGTGCACACAGTGGTTGTAACGTCAAGCCGGGCAAAGTACCGGCAAACCCTAATTGCATTACATTCTCCTTGTCACTCACAAGCATCATATTATCTGTGATGGCCCTAATTGGGGGAAACTGGAAGAAAGGTTCCGTGACCAAGTTCGGCCTGTTAGTTTCACATCAATGTCGCAGGAACGAAACGGGGACGTTAGTTGGCCTCGTATTGCCATTGGATTAGATTTTTGAAAATCCTGTTTCGATCCTAGCAGGACCTTTCTCAAACTCAAAGGCATTCTGCCTGCAGAAGGTCGACCTGTTGGTTTCACATTGATATGAGAACTTTACACAGTCATAATAAACTATAAACTATAATCACAGTCACACACATGCATTGTGTTGAAGACATTGCAGGAACATTAGATACATGTACAGTTGTACAGTGTACGTGTACAAACACATTGGAGCTAGGTGTATCCCATTGCACCTGAGAGCTTTTATCTTCCTCCAACCAGGTCCTCACTTCCTGAAACCACTTCCTGGGGAAGTCCGGTCTCTGCGCTTCCTGCATGGCTCATGTAGTGGTTTAAGTTACAGTGTACCAACCTACATGTACCAGGGGGCTGTAACCTTCCCTTCTCTCCACAGTTTGAAAGACAAACGTTTCCTCCCTCGCCTCCTTCTCCTCGTCCCTTGTCACAGTCTTAATATTCAATATCCTTACGAATGGATCCAAGTAGGACATTCTCTCATTCCTTTGAGAATTTTTTTTTTTTGCATGTCGGGCATTTACATGCTTGTCATTACGGTAATCAGTTTGGAACTACATGTGTATTTTGTATTGAATACAATCATACATGTACATCTGCATGATACTGTACCAGTATGTGTACCTGTACTAAGTACAGTGCACATATGTACATATATACATCATCTCATGCACAGTATATGTTTTAATAGGCCTACATGTACATGTACATTGTACACCATGTCACATCATGATACGTACAGTACATGTACACTTTATACAGTACATGTACATGTACACAATGTACATGTACTGTACATTACATGTGGTATAATTTACAATCTACCGGTATATTTATTTACTAGAAGTCTAGAACACAATGCGTATGGTCGAATATTAGAACAGTGTACATGTACATGCACCCTGGTGACTTATTCTTTGACTCTGAAACCAATTGTGTACGTATATGTACACTGTATGTGGCTTACTGTGCATGTAAAGTACATGCACACTCTGTAATGTGTTTTTGCAAATGAAAAACAAAGACAGAAAGCCGGAAAAAGGGATTGAACCTCACACTGCACTTCTGATTAATCTAACAGAGACTGTTTTCCCCCTGCCATGTCTTAGGAAATGGTTGTTGCATTACCGTGATCACTAACTAGATCTCGGTTCCATCTTTGTTACACCATCATCCATCTGGATCTGATTAATTGAAAGTCAGGGGATGAGACAGCTCAGCGTAAACAAACTGACATAGTTTGCTTGGAATGTGGATTGGAAACAGTATTTGTTATGCATACAGCACTTAGGCACAAATACTCAATCAATTTCCCCCTGAAACTTTCTTTCTGAAGCTGAGACCACACTTGGAAGCAATCAGTTTCCCCTGCATTTCATTTGAAGTACAGTAGGACCTTTGTCAATTATACAAACTAGTGTACCTGTGATTCTACTGGATTTACTGAACATGTACTTTGGTCAAAGCACGGTCAAAGTAACCAAGAGGATGGTTACTCTTCCCATTTTAAGTCCAGTGGAAATGGCCCAGTAATTTTTCCTCCCAATTACCAAGCCGAATGGTTACATTTGCCGGCCAACCTCTGCCCAGTAAAAGTGACCAGGGAAGTTTAACCGAGCCGAGTAACCACTTAATGAAATCGACCGCTGGAGTTGGAAATTGTAAGAATCTTAGTCTGGAATGTACAATTGTAAACAGACTAAATAGATCGTAAATGTTTTGTCTAAGTCGTACTGTCAGTTGGCATCTCTGCAGTAGCCTTAGCCTGAACTCAGCCTCAGTCTCATGGCAATATATGCAATACTGTTTTCATTCATCCAAATTAAATCAGATCAAATGCTTGTGACTGGCAGCTCCACCCGAAATCATTTTGGAAATCAAAGGGCAGGTACATGTACGTTACAGTAAATCAGGCGATAAATAATGTACATGTACAATGTATGTAAATGAGAGCACTGGTACATGTACATGTAGGTTATAACAGAGGCCTGGGTTCAAATCCTGGTTGAGCCAAATTCACTCTGAATCTGATGAGGAAAACGTAACGAAACAACTTCAAGTTTGGTTTTAAACCTGTCTTTTGAAATTCAAGCACAGGTCACCGAGACTTGTCTTTAGCAGAGATCTGATCTTTTTTTTTTAAACGGACACATGTAGTTGAATGGAATTTACCCTGATGTACACACATGTACATGTACATGTACATGTATAGTACAGTACATCTGTGAGTTTTTCCATAGAGAGATACAGAACTGCACTGCCCATACATAAGACTAGTAAGAGCAAGCATTTTAAAATTGTACACAATGCACAGTGAAGACTGACTGTCCTTGAGACATAAACAGGAACGAATTCAGCTGGGGAATAAACCTTGTGTAGGCGTCTACATTATATATATAATGCATATCACATAAACATTTACATTAATTTTTTTGTTTAAAGATGTGTTACAATAGACACAGTACTGTACATGTACAATGTAGTTTATGTTGTGTAGAAGTAAAAAGTACTGTATGGTATTATGTACATGTACTGTGTACTTTGTATCATAAAAATTAAGTACATGTTCATCAACAGTTTATTGTCAAAATTTAAAATCCTGATGAGGTTTTTTTTTGGTAGTGTACTGTATACATACATGTCGGCTTACAAGTTCATTTTTCAAAGTCTGTATACAGTGTATTTATTGGTCCATTTACTTACACATTTAAATACATACGTGTACGTATTACCATGCTATAACATGCTATAACATGCAAACAATTAAGATTTGACTGCACCACGAACTGACGCTAGGGCCATTTCCAGTGTCCAAAATAAACCCAATTATTTAGATTCTAAACAACCAGACTACCACAGCGCTGCTACATCTCGGGTCTCGAGGTCTCGGGTTTAAGTCTCAGTCCAGTCAAATTTTCTTTGCTATTTTTCTTCCTTTGAGAAAGGTCCGTCAGGCTACCTTTAATTTTTGATATTCACCTTTTGGTCATTTTAGTCAGTAAGCAGTTTGCAACATTTTTGTATACCGGTATGTATTACTACATTGTATATTTTTAAAAAAAAGCAACGACACATCGCGTGACTTTGATCACCCTTTCCAATAAATCTACACCACCGCGATGAACAACCCTTCATTTCTATTTTTTTTTTCCTTTTCTTCAATTCAAAATGCAAACCTTGAATGTAGACGTACATTGTAATTTGGAAGTTCAACCTCTGCAATGTGGCCTTGAAACTTTAGGCTTTGCATCATAGGAAAGTGCACTAATCCTAAGGCACAGAGCCCAGACTTGGTCAATATTTGCAGAGGGCTTGGCAGGGACCACCTGACCAGGGAGATTTCCAAATTCCTTCAGTCCTGATCATCTGATTAGTGGCTGAGCTTTGATGTGGCAATCACAACTCCAAAGGATGCTGGATGGATGGAGGAAATATTGAACACGCCACTCATTAAGTTCAGTCAAAGATTTCTTTGTAAATTGTTTCAATTTGTTCAAAATTTCCCAGTCAGTTTTTCCTTTTCCTTTGTTTGTTTGATTTGAAAAACAAATTATAACATGCATACCTACATGTACGTACTTAATGTACATGTACATGTACGTACGGTATTTGAGTAATGGTGTACATACATTTTATCTCATCGAGCAAGAAAATCTTACTAGTGTACTGTACATGTACATGTACATAAACTGTGTACAGTGCACGTGTGTGTTTATACGTACAGTACATGTATGTTCAAAGTCATCCATTTACCGGTACTCAAATGATGAAAATTGCAGATCTCCCCCCAAAAAAGGGAGGGCCTGACATTTTCATCATACGTGTACATGTACATGTACATAGCAGGACCTTTGAGAAACCTCCTGCTAGTTTCAACATGTCATGGCCTCTATATCTAATGGTGGAATACTGGAATTGCTTCAGACTGGCACCCCCACCCTGGCAAAGACTACAAGTATGTATTGTAGCTCAGATATGGTGGGGAGAGTGCTGCTACGTAAAACCAGAGGTCTGGGTCCTCGGGTTCAAATCCCGGTCCAGTCTTTAAAAAAAAAAAATCAATCTGTCCTCTATAAATCTGACATGTGAATTCATACACACTAATTTCTTGTGAACATTACATGACATCCTGCTATACATGTATCTACTGGAATCTGCCTGCAATGAAGGAACCAAAGGTTGAAGCCAAAGTTACTTTTTGGTTCTTAAATCTGGTGTCAAATTTTACTCAGAATTGGAAGGAAAAAAACCCAACCAGCTTGTTTATATGTAAATTGTTCGCTAGAAAAACATGCACCTGTACAGTTGTACTCCAATGGCGGAAAACAGGATGTTCAAAATTAAGGTAGAACTCTTAATGAGAAACAAAGACCTCCACGTTTGCAAGTTTACAACCATAATTTTACAGCCATAATTGAAATCTATTATGATATTACAACCATAATTGAAATCTATTGGTCTCAACTGTCTGTTGCTGTTGGTCTGTTGTACATAGAGCTTTCCTTGTTCTATGGTTGTACCTTTTTGGCCAATAGTTCCCAGTCATTCCCCAAAGGTGTCTGGAGCTTGTTAAAATAAATGGTTACTCTGCCCTAGGCTAAGGTCTCACTGTAGTGTATGGGGAACAAACTGTACGGTATGTATATGTGTGAGGGAAAACTTTGTTGGTTTCACCATGGAGCTATATCTCACTGAACAAACACAACACTGTTAACTGCCATTGGCTGCTGCAATTACAATCACCCATAGTTATTACTACCATTTAATGGCCAGTCCATTAGACGTTTTTTAATGCAATTCCATAAGTGATAGGGGGGACAACTTCCTTCTTGGGGCCCAGGGGGGGGGGGTGGCTGGGTGGGTAGGGAGTCAAGGTACTGTACAATAATAAAAGTAAATACATACAGGTATATGTACATGTACAGTGTAGCCACTACCTAGTCCCATGCATTACTGCATACAGTACATACATATGTACATGTACATGTACATACCGTACTACAGAAGGCATTTCATTGATGTTTTGACAAACTGGCGAATCCAAGAAAAAATTATCTAAATACATATTCGAAATCTGTATCCTCTCTGAAAAGTTGTTTTGATCTGAAAAGTGATCAATTTACATGATAAATTAATTTTTATGTCAAAAAAATGGGCTTATTGAAAAAAAGTTGCTGTGAACTTTCAAGGTATTGTTTTGAATGCAGGTATTGTTTTGAATGCAGGCATTGTATGCATCATTCTGCTGCATGGATGGGTTTTACCAGTCGGTGGAAATGCTAAGCAGCAACTGCAAGGCAACGACCAGGGATGTCACAGGCAAAGGTGTCCAACCCATTGCTCAGTATCAGAGTTCCTATATGTGTAGTTGCCTTATTTGTGGTTAAAGAAAGCCAAATCAATCAAACCTAAAGTGCAAGTGCAGTTTGTTCTACACACGGATAGCCTGTCTCTCAGCCAACCCCTTTCAGAAAGTGCAGTTGCAGAATTTGCACAAAATAGCTTGGAAAGTGCACCAGTGTGCACACTCTTAGTGCAGTGTATGGAGCAGTGCATGGGTGATTGAGCGGCTTACTGTACCTAGTGTATGAAGGCCCTACAGCAAGACACAAGGCATGTTCCCACTAGCATAAAACATTGTGATTTTTCAATTTTTGAAACTGCATGAATTCGATTTTTTAATTTATTTTCATGTGTGAAAACTGTAATCTCACTAACACTCGCAATTCAAATCGCGATCCAAATTGCAGTTCTTCTTGCGATTGGGGACGCTATCGGAAAGAGAAAATCAATGAGTTACAGCCCACAATTTAGTGCACGCTAACATCCGGCATTGCCACAACCAGCTGTTATCTCCACACGACTTTACATTGTGGTGAAATCCAGACTCACAGTCACGTCATTAATGACTGGCATGTGACAGGCTTGCCCTGACAATATCCACTGAACTTGATCATCCTGATCAGGTGACTTCCCTACCAACTGCCAGTTTGGTATATGGTGTAATGTATTTATTTGATAGTACCGGTAGTACACTATCACATGTGCAATGTTGCCATGTACAGATTAGCTCTCAGACTTCAGGCTCACACCAGATTCCATCAGAGACAGTGTAATAACTGTAATCACAGGCAGCAACCCATAACCCATAGCCCCTTGACCCTTGTGACCTCTGTGACCTCTGTGACCCCAGCCAGAATAGAGCTGGCTGTGATGGCCAGTGCTGTTGACTCTTCTCCCCTGCAAGTGGCAAAGTGGTATTACAGGTGATACCTGTTGTGGGTGGAGCCTGTCCCATTTGGAGCGCTGAAGCATTGGTAGGGCAGACGGGTGTGGTGTGGGGGAAGGTGAGGGGTCTGTGTGATGCATGGGGCATTACTTTGATACACTGTACAGTAGGTTAGCATTGGCTACAGTTGTACACTGTGGTACTATGTACAGGCCACACTGTAGTATGGATGTACATTGTACATGTATATTTGTACATACATGTACACTGTACAGCTGTACATGTGTACTTGTACACGGAGGAGGCTAGCTAGGCGATGAAAATGATGCAGCAATACCATCTGCAATCACGTTCCAGCAACAGTGTGGATGACTACTCGCACAAGTCCAATTGTTCAATCAAGGCATAGAGCCATGTACATATTCAGATGCGATCTTTGACAATAACACAGTTTGCGTGACTTGTGTGTACGTGCACATTATACTAGACACCACATGTTTCTACATGCATGTCCTTGACCATCCCAAATAAAACCACAACGGAAACTGACAACTGCCTACATGTACATGTAGGTTCACCTTTTAGTCATCATCTGATTCTTTTGTTTGCACTTTTGATGCACATTCCTTTCTCCCACCCTAAACAAAACAAAAACTCTCGAAACCTTGTCAGCAACAGATTTCAGGATTTGTCATTGAGTCTTGCCCTTCTTATCTCATGTGACTTGGTGCAGCAACTTTATGAAGCTCTCCGCGACCCTCTTGTCTGTTTATTTTCTTGAGTATTTGGCCACCTGCATGTGCACAACACCATCTGCCCTGGTACAGATAATGTACATTCTACATACATGTACTGTACATGTAGGTGGAAGTCTCAGATCCATGAACACATACATGCAAAGGAATAGAAAGGGAATTGTTCAGAACAAAAAGTGAAACAGCTTGGCAATGGCATACTACATGTACATGTATGTTAATCTTCTTTGCATTTTGTTTTTCCTGAAGTGTAATGTGGACCCATACCTACTACAGTTAGACCTGTACTACATGTACATGTATAGCGCTTGTGCAATCTTCCGGTACCGCATTTTATAAGAACAATTTGGATCATCTCAACAATTAGAAAGTCCTGACGTTTTGGAAAACATCTTTGATATACATATAGAGGTCCTGCATGGATCAAAATTGTCAGGCACTCTAAATTTGTAAGATTTGCATTTTGGTCATACATGATGTACATGTGTACAGTATATGGTGCTGATTTTTACAACCGTCATATACAGTGAGTGAGCAATTTGTAACATTTTGGTTGAATTTTTTAAAAGATATAATTGAATGATTAAAACAGAATGCACATAGTACTTAGTTTTACACTCTATTTTTACCTAAACTGAATATATTCAGTTTAGGTAATTATTATAAATTCTAATCATTATTTTTCCCTAACTGGATTAGAGTAGAAGGGGAGACTCTATTGTTAGATTGTGCTCCTTTCCATTGTGAATTAAAATGAAGCAGGCCCTTCCAGGCTCTGTCCGCCCAGACCAATTTGTGGCCCTCTAATGAACGCCACCTGTCCATGCCACACAATCAGCATTGGGACCAGTGGACAGGAGGAGAGGAAGGGTGTGCAGACTCCAGAGGCCACTGCAGCCTGGGCCATCCCACTCGGCAAGAGGAAGAGAGACAGAGGCAGAGGCAGACAAAGACAGCGAGACAGATGGAGAGAAACATGTAGAGACAGAGACAGACTGTCAGACAGACAGAGAAACGGAGCCAGAGAGAGAGAGAGACAGACAGATAGGGAGACACATAAATAGAGACAGAGAGACATTGACAGAGGCAGAGAGAGGCACCGATGGAGACAGGTAGGTAGAGAATGAGACTGAGTCACAGACAGACAGAGGCAGAGACTGAGAGATACAGAGAGGGAGGCAGAGATACAGATACATGTAGATACAGATACTGAGAAAGACAGCGTCATTGGCAGAGGCAGTGAGAGGCACCAATGGAGACAGAGAAGTAGAGAAGGAGAGTCACAGACAGAGAGGCAGAGACTGAGAGAAAAACACAGGCAGAGAGCAACAGAGAGGGACAGACAGACACGGACAGACAGCTAAGAGGAAAGTGGGAGAAAGAGATAGAAAGAGAGAGGGGGAAGGGAGAACACAGACAGACAGACAGGCAGACAGACAGACAGACACAGGGAGAGAGTCTAAAATCGGATCCTCTGCCTGGTGTAATTGCTTACTCATTGTATAAAGCGCCCAAGCCAGGCACACCCTAGTGGATAGTACATTATAGGCAAAACAATTAGGCTACCCTCTGGCTGACCTAGGGACTGACATGAGGCAAGTCTAATGATGAAGCCATAACAAATCAATAGCCTTATTGCACACAAAAAACCCAGAAATCTTGCCACAGTAGATCTATCACACACATACATGTAAAGGTTGTTCACACTTGCATGGCATTAGTAAAGAGCAAGATTAGAGCAAGGTCTCAATAATAATGGAGTTCAAATCGTGATTCAAATCCCACTAATGATCGTGTTTATTGTGTCCGCACACACAGGAGTTTGAATCGCAATTCCAATCACGATCCAAATTATGTTTTGGGGTACAGTGGAAATTACCTTAAAGTGTGAGCAAAAACACCCTTGACTTGGTCAGTGCATGGAGCTAGACAACCTCATTATGGGAGTGTGTGGACTCAGGCCGCAGTTGGACTACACAAGTGAAGCTGAACCCCTTCCTCTCAGAAATGTACAGGCATAAAGGGAAGTACTTCCTGCAGGGGCCAGCTACACTGTGGCTAGGCACTTGCATTCTTTGTCGCGTGGCAGGGACAAATCTGCTGGAAATTAACCAGGAAATAATCATTTAGATGGACCAGGAAATGGCGATTCTGCTTTGAGCCGGGAGGGGGGCCTTTCTGACCAAAACTGGGAGTCAAATGACCCCCCCCCCCATACGATCTGGATTAATCTAATCTGTGCCACTCGCCCTGCATATTGAGCTGCATGTACAGTCACCCAGCCCTGCAATAAGTGGTCCAACCCTTAATGTCTTAATGGATACAAGCAGCAGACCAATTTGTACATTTTGTACATTGAATAGCCATTCAATGGGAGGATGAAGTCTTTTGCTTACCCAAATTAGAAATGTGCACATACCGGTACTCGTACAAACCCAGTCATTGGACTTGCCATTAGAATATAAACTAGAGATACCAAGTGAAAGGTTTGCAGTGACACCGTGTATTATTAAACACATCTCTTTCGAGAAGGATGTGTGGTTCTGAAAAGAGCCGGTAACTCAACATTTTGGGCAGTGTGTACTCTGCCCATCGTCGGGCAGTTTCAATGAGTACACACTGCCCGAAACGTTGAGTTACCGGCTCATTTCAGCACTGCACACTCTCTCAAAAGAGATATGTTACATGGTGTGTCATCGCCAACCTTCTGCTTGGCACTTCCACCATGCAAACCTTCAAGTCAAGATACAGAGATATTGCACACTGCTTACAAACCAGACAAAGATAAAAGGCTACGTCTAAACGAAACGTGCAGACAGCATGTCTATGGTCACTGGTGTTTCGATCCTACCAGAACCTTTCTCAAAATGATACTGTGGAACTTCAAACATATCATACACGTATATGACTGTAACTTTGTTCAACACATAGACTTCTTGCACTTGTGTGCACCATGGCTGCTTGCAATTTCTTCAGCTCCTCAAAACACAAACAGAGCCTGGAGTTGTCCTCAAAATTGCCAGCATTTTTTTTTTCGGGAGGGGAGTGACGGGGGAGGCCAAAGTCATAACAAATCCTGAAGCGCATGGATCATGCAGTGTGGAGTTCCCATGTATGGGCACACAGTCTCAACACCTCAGGCAAAACAAACCCAAGACACAGTCCTGCTTGCATAGTACAGTACAAATACACTAAAGGAGCCAGTGAAAATTACCCTGTATCTTGACATACCCTACACTACATGATAGTACATTTGTACACACAGTGTAGATTACACATGGGGTTTCACTTTTATACAGTAAATACATAGGGCCTAGAAATATGTACAGTAACTTTTATAGCTTCTTTTCTCTGGTACACAAAACCAGACGTCTTGGGTTCAAACCCTGGTCCAGTCAAAGTTGTCTTTGCCAATGATTCAATTTGTTCTATTCTTTGTTAGATTATAATATAAGTTTTTTATAACTTCTCTGCAAACCAGTATTCTTTGTTAGATTATAAGTTTTTTATAACTTCTCTGCAAACCAGTAGAATAACTTTGATTCTTTTGGCCTTTGAGAAAGGTCCTGCTGGGATCTAAATGTCAGGCCCTGCTTATTTTTGATATTCTATTCTTGGTTGCTTAAAGCCCCTACACAACATTGGTAAGATCAAAAAACAGAAATGTTCACAGATTTACATGAAACTTACACAGTTTGAAGATGGTTATAGTACAAGCCTCGCACTGAAATATTTCTGCCTAAAATGTTGTGAAATTTTGGGAGAAATGAGTAAAAGAAATAGTTTACATCTCACCGAGACCTAAACTATTTTTCGGAACAGTACGGCGTTGAATGCTGCATTTTCGCGAAATAAATAAGCGGTTTTCATAATTTTCTCGAGACTCGGTTGGCGGATTGAGCTGAAATTTTCACAGGTGTGCTATTTTGTGCATATGTTGGATCAGACAATGTATGGATGCTATTCTTTGACCTCAACCAATGTTGTGTAGGGGCAGTAAGAGACAACTCATGGGATAAGATCATTTGGAGTAAGCACTGCTTGGCTCCACCATAGCAACATTTTCATACTGAACTGAAGCTCAAGTATGTGCACTGGTACTTTAAGACAATCCTGATATTTGACTGCCCTTAGATAAGCATCAGAGTCCTGCCTTTGAGAGAAGGTGCTGCTAGGCTTGAAATGGCAAGCCCTGTAAGTTTACTATCAAACCCATTTACTGGAGGAGTATCAGGGCAGTAGGGCTGTCCATCTACTGTAGCTACTGTACATGTACATAATGTACACACACATAGGTCTACCCAAAGCATTTGTGGTATTCTTAATAAAATCCATATGCATGTACATGTACACATGTGCACGTATGTAAATCCGAGCGCATATGAAGTACTTGCTTTTGAACCCAAGCCTGAATTGAATGATAAGAATTCTGATGGTTCTTGCCTCAGTCCCATGGATTGCTTTCCTCCTGGAAGGCATCCTTGCAGTTGAATGGAATGTGTCTTGCCACCACACAGCTGCACTGGATTTCCCAGCCAAGTGCGGCTTGGAATTTTACAAAAAAAAAAAATATGTAACATGTCACAAAGCACATGCAAGTTATACTGTAGTATGCATTTCTGCAGAAAAGAGGTATCACTTCAAAAGTGGGCACACACACTGCATTGGTACTGTGCAGTGCGTGTCCGAACTGGACTTTTTGGGGGGAAACTAACCAAACAAAAAGTCCAGTGCGGACATCCCCAGGAAGTTTTCCTCCCAGGTACCGGTACATGTAACTTAATACCCGGCTCAAATGGGTAAGTCGAAAAGTCCAGTGTGGCCACGACATTTAGTCAGTCAGTTAAGTTTTACCCTTAGTTGTGGCATGGTTGTGGTTATCTACCCACGTTGATAATCTAAGTGTTGATGCCGGTAAGATTGAAAGATTTACCCATTGGAATGTTCCCCATTGTCTTGGTAAAAAAAAGCCCTGTGCGAACACAGCTTAAGAGAGTACGGTAAGCAAATTTTGTTTCGCTACACTTAATAGATTTAATACCAAGTCAAATCCACCACATGACCTCAACTACTGTGCATGATTGTATGGTCGAGCTTGACGGTAGAGTGAGCGAGACATCTGTCAGAGTTAAACAAATTGAATCCCGCCCGAGCTCCCTGTATTTTACAACGGGCAATCGGGCAAAGCACTGAGCATGTATATTGCATGGTCAAACCCTCTTTGAACGCTACATGTACACTTGTTACTTTCCTGGTGAATAATGTAACTTTCAGTTTCCTGAATGCATTTGATCAAAATCATTGTAAGAATTCACATAAAACTTAAATCGCAGAAACTGTGGATAGGATAAAGCAATCTGCATAAATTTCAGAGTCAAAACAAAACAGAAAGTTCATGTAATTCGAGCCTGACAAAGTCAGAGGGTCTGTTGTTTCAATTCTAACCGGATCCTTGTCTTTTCACATGGAGAATGAAATTCAAGCTCTTTCAGCTGAGAAATGGAGGTCACACAACACATTTTCTGTTCATGTACTGTACATGTACTGGTACATTTACTAGCACACAGAAAAAAAAGAAGAACTTAACACTGAAGAATTTTTGCTGTCCGCAAAAATGCAAATATTTGGATCATGGTTTGAATCATGATTCAAACTCCACTTTTTGTGTGTGGACACAATAAATGCAATTATTGGTGAGATTTGAATTTCGATTCAGACTCCATTATCAATGATGTTTTACAAAATAATCGCTTGTATTTGCCACGTAGTGCACGTGGGAACACTCCGCTCAATCGCACCAGTTTTTGGTTGTTTCAATCCCACAATGCACTGCTCATCCTCCGACTGACAGGAAGTGCTGTACTTGTCTCCCTGCATGGGGCACCCTCAAGGACACACGCACCATTGGACCAAAAGTGCTAAGCACTTTTTTTGGGGGGGGGGGGGGCTTACAGTACGTATTGATCCATGATTAATTTTAGCACTAGCAGGACCTTTCTCAAAGGCAGAATTAACTGCCTTTGAGAAAGGTCCTGCTAGGATCGAAATGTCAAGGTCTCAACATATTTGAGATTTGCATTTTGGAGTTTGAAGAAAATTACTTTAATGAAACTGGGTTTTTTTTACAATTCTGATCGGATTATTTTCATCAGGCCCAGTCAGAAGAAGTATGAGTATGATTTTCTGAACAATGGTCACTGCTGGATCTGATGACTGCTGACGCTTTCAAAACCCCTAAATCTGAAACCTTAAAAACCCAAATCCTTACACTAGCAATTCAGCGCCTCGCTCAGACAACCTCAGTCCAAGTCCAAACCCACTCCAACCCCCCACTCCAGTACCATTGAGTGAACCACCACAGGGAAATGACATGACTGTGTACACAAGCAGGCAGTTAAATTTGGCCACAGAGAAAACAATCAGGAAAAAGTGGGGTTTTTTTTTCCCCCTCTGGCCAAACTTCCTGATGATGCCGCATCTGGTTGACAAGATAACAAGCCTGCCGCCTACATAATGTTGATTTACAATGTACATTGTACATACACATAACATGCACATGTGTAATTGTGTACACAGAAGTCCAACAACAAAGTGAAAACATGCATGCAAAGTGTGCAGCTTGAAGCATTTATTTCCTCCTCAAGGCGTATTGACTTTTTAACATAACAGTTTGTAACAATTTTGAAGAGAAAAAACCCTGCAAAGACAACTTGAACCTGAGACCTCTGGTTTTGCGTGCCAGTGCTTGTAGTTGTACCACCTGAGCTACTGTACATGTACCAATGCACATGTACCGGTTACATGTACCCTGCCCTTAGATGTGTGGCCTTCCCAAATAGACAACTAGTCTTTGCCGGTGGTGGGTGCCTGTCAGAAGCATTTCAATTTTCTACCACTAACTGCCGTATATCTCCAGGGATCACGCCCTCGCTTTCATTCAGATGCAGACAACCAAGTATTGTAATTGTAAACCTTTTCCTTTATTTCTTTGATATAATATTGCCAGTGTAAAAACCAAAACCAAATTGAGGGCCCGACGTTGGTCCGTGGAGTTTACAATGTAATTCGAAACAGTTGTTGGCTCATTTGTGGGGGCAACATTCAACGAATTGCGAAAAAAAAATTTAGTCTTTATCTTGGGAAATGAAAACTATTTGTCTGTAGCATGTTTGAGTGAAGATTTTTTGAAAAGTACAGCATCCCAGACCGTAAGATTTCAACATTCTATCATACCACCTACAAACTGTAATTTAGAAGGAATTCTGTGGACATTGATGTTTTCCGATCTTCCCATAATAAACTTTGTAGACCTGGCCCCGTTTTCATAGAACTGCTGGAGCATGAAAAATCTTCCTCGCATGAACAGGATTACAAAGCATAGATTGCGATGTGTTGGCTGTTGCTTGACTTGTAGTTCTTAAACTTGCAGTGGAATGAAATTATAGTTTGGCTCAGCAAGTTCTTTCTATGAATCATGACTTTTTGTGCTTCAGCAAATTTATATACTTAAGCAGCTCTATGAAATTGGCCTACTGTATTATTTTGGCCATTGAAGTCAGTAGGCAGTTTCAAAACATCTAAATGTAAACTAAGCCTATTGTAAATGCATTGCTTTGAATTTGTGATTGATTTGGGACAAGGGAAGGCAGCTTGACTGGACCCTTATCCAAGAATTCAGGATCCAATTGTAAATCATGGCAACACTAAGAAGTAATAACAGTACATATGCAGTTGTTTAAAAAAAGAAATAATGAGATAAGCTGAATAGAAGCACGGTGCAAATATGATTGCATAATTAGAGAGATGCTGGGCTATTTCGAGCATCTGTCCTTGTTTTCGTAATCATGATTGTGCGCCGCATCTCTGCTACAATAAAAGAACAAAGCCCAAAGGTTTCCATGGGTACTCCAAGCACTTACAATTTACATGTACATTCATACGCATTCAGCAAATGGAGATAAAAATTGCAAGCTGCTTACTGCCAAAGGGATAACACAACATTTGTCGAGGTCAAAGAATAGCATCCATACGTTGTCTGATCCAACATATGCAAGAAATAGCACACCTGTGAAAATTTCAGCTCAATCCGCCAACCGAGTCTCGAGAAAATTGTGAAAACTGCTTCATTTGTTTCGCAAAAATGCTGCATTCAACAAATTATTCTGAAAAATCATTTAGATCTAGTTTGAAACGTAAACGATTTCTTTACTCTTTTCTCCAAAAATACAGCATTTTAGGCAGAAATATTTCAGTGCAAGGTTTCTACCATAACCATCTTCAAACTGTATAAGTTTCATGTAAATTTGTGACCATTTCTCTTTTTTCGATCTTACCAATGTTGTGTAGGGGCTCTAGTTTAAGCAACCAAGAATAGAGCCTGACGTTTTGATGCCAGAAGAGCAATTTGTTTAAAGAGAAAGACAAAGGTCCTGACTTGATCAGAAGCAGATCAGGCCTCTGAAAATTGTGAGATTTGATATGTGCTTTCACAGTTTCACTTAGACTGCATACTGTAGTTTGTCTTTGTACCGTTTGGTCCTTTCCATACGTGTACAGTACTGTACATCTACTGGGTCCCTGGTGTCTATTTCAGGTGATATTGACTACAGGTTCTGAGCTGATTATTCTGATACTGTTGTCTGTACACTCAGTACAAAAATAAATTAGCGATACACGTGTTGCCCATCTTGACTGTGTGCACTCAGCCTGTAGTGTTGGAGGTATGGAAGTAATTTAGTTACTCTACCTGCAGTACAACGTGTACATGTCGCTGAGTGGTATGGCAAAGTCACACAGCATTGTTGAGTACATATGTACACTCATTAACACTGTACACGTATACATCATACAATTCATTACATCTTGAAGTTTATTCCACCATTTCCAATTGTTTGTGTTATTTTTGTGTTATTCTAATTTACCTACATGTAGATTAGAAAAATAATGTGTACACATTGTGGCAGACTGCTGACTAAAAATGACGAAAATACAAGCCTAAAAAATGTAGACGGCCTGATATTTCGACTTTTGATCCAAGCAGGACCTCTTTACTTTTCAGAAAGCAGATAAAAACCTCAGGTCTTCTACACTTATAAATATAATCCTGAGATTGACTGAAATGAATAGAGGACATACATGTACAATCGTTTCGTTTCAAAGTACATGTAATTGCACACTACGATGCTGTAAGGTCCATGAGGTGAAACGGCCGTGCAGTCTTTTACAGACATCTGTACATTTTCCACACTTTGAGTCTTGTCTCTTGCTGTACATGTAATTGTAAGCATATGATATTATGGAATTTACACATGTTCATGAACCGTTACTGCTGCAGCTGTTGTTCAGTGTGCAATTTGTGCATACATGTACATGTACAGCATGAGTTCACTGTCACTGTCAGGGTTTTTTTATGCAAGCTTCCCATACTTGCCACACAAGCTTTTTCATCAGTTTTGGAAATCCAGGACAGGTTCTTTTCCCCCATTTTGTTTAATGCAAGGGTTAAAAGTACAACACCTTAATCTCTTATCCACATTTTTTTTTTGGGGGGGGTAGGACATCCAGGTTCAAGCTGATAACCCTACAAGGTGACCCTCTGTGCTGTTCATCTTCTACCAATTTCAGTGACGACTCATGTTTGGCCAAATCCTGACCCACATGATGGCGAAAAACCGTGAAATGATGCAAAACCAAATGTGTTTTGACCTTGTCTTTTGTTTTTATGCAATTTTGAGAATGACTAATAAGGTTACTGTACAACTCATGTCAGCAGCTGTACGTGTACATGTACACATGCAACCTTTCTGTCACGTGACATGTAACCAAAATGCTTGGTCCTTTGCGGCTATCACTTGGAAGGTCTGTAGGAAATTGTCACGAATCATTTGGTCAGCAGCAGAAATTCAGAACAAAAGTGAATGCAACTTTGGTTTCCAGGGTCTGGGTTCCCCCCCCCCCTGTTTCAAGACAGTTTGAGAATGACTCATCAGAATGACAATACTGTACAACTGAATATGGCTTCTAATCTCTGCCCAGGAAAAGTCAGCAGTGGTTTATTTCATCAAACTCATTGTAACTGACGATCAATCGCAAGGCGACGATGAGCGATACACAGAAAACCATACCGCCTACTGAAAGCTCCGATGGCTTATCCATCGGGAGTTGCGTTACCTACAGCAATTGTGAAATCCACCCCAGGTCACTTTCACCCGGTTGATTAGTCCAGTGTGAACATGCGACACGGGAAATTGTCACTTGGTGAACACCTGGATCAGGTCAAATGTCAGTCCATATATAGTGCCTTGACAACGTACATCTCTGTGCCTGATTTCTGCACAAAACTGTCCAACTCCTTTTGTGGTGGCAGGCGTGGCACCCAGAAGTGGCATTAT
The DNA here is from genome assembly GCA_949987565.1 of Luidia sarsii. NCBI lineage: Eukaryota > Metazoa > Echinodermata > Asteroidea > Paxillosida > Luidiidae > Luidia > Luidia sarsii. Next base: position 15,433,162 of record OX465104.1, read on the forward strand.
TTTGCGGGCTGTCCAAGTCAGTAAGTGACCTCAAAGGTCACACGCAGCGCCCTCCTGAGCCGTCGTATCGCCAGCTCAGTGACCTAAAGCATCGTCTCCGTTAACTCTCACAAGTCCAAGTGCCAATTGGAGGTGCAATTTACCCATTTGAATTTCCCCATTGTTTTTAGGTCCAGTGCGAACGTGGCTTGAACGTTATTCTTTTCCTTCTTGTCTTTCCAGGTCAGTCACTCTTACAGATAGCGGAGACCTACCGGCAGATTGAAGCTGAGCGAGAGATCACAGTGAGTACAGCAGACATGGGGGTCAGCCTTCATCTCCACCCACTCAAAATCCATCTTTTTTCTTCTTTAAAACAAGAAACAATTTTCCACTTCCTGAACCCAAAATTGGTCCCGATCATTCCAACAGGCGAAATTTCCTCTTTCCTGAAGTATACAATGATAATTTCCAAATGCAGAGGAACTGCCAATTACGGGGATCGTTGAATTATATGATTTTGCCCCGTGCGTAATTACTAATTATCTCCTACCTTTTTTGGATTATGAACAAAATTTGTTTTAAAAAAAAGTGGCCTCCTTTTTAGGCCAGAAACGAAATCGAAAGAGGATCATGCAGTCACATTCACAAAAAGGAGGCCTGTTTGTTGGTGATTTGTAAGCCCAATGGTGCATTGGTATTCAGGGTTATCCCCTTTTTATTAATGGTGGGGGAGCAGTCCGCAAAATCCGCAAAATGTGCAATTTAATAGTCTACGGACACCATGGTTGTTGACCTCCAGGGTTAGATAGTGTATGCCGAGTTGTTTACTCTGAAAGATTCCATGAATGATGATGCCGATGATGAGTTTTATTCTCGAGTGGTGCAAAAGTACAGTACAAGCACGGTTCATTCATTAGTAATAGTATGTGTAGACGTACATACATTCATTCATTAGTAATAATATGTGTAGACGTACATGTACATGTATACATACAATGTCCAAGGCACAGGAGGCTACTGATTCCCACAATCATCATAAAGTGGATTCCGATTCCCAAAATCCAAGACAAACTACGTATTTGGATCGCCATCATGTTTGTGAGATTTCACCATTCACACATAATTTTTTTGGGGGGATCGCAATTCAAAAATTGAAAAGTGGACCGCGTTGTTTCATGAAAGTGGGAACGTTTTTAAAACTGCACGTCCGTGCTTGCTGTTGATTTAACAAGGTCCCCCCTCCCCTCTTCCGATGGTTTACAATAGTATTTCAGTAATACCGGTATGTGGAAAAAGCAGAAACTTTGACTGGACCGGAACTGAACCTGAGACCGTTGGTTTGAGCTACTGTATTCAGGCCTTGGAAAAGGTAGGGGGGAGTTGCTGTGGTATCTCCAGGGATTGAACCCCCTGTCTTAATCCGGGTGCAGTATTTTTATGGCTATTTTCGAATCAAGAACTTTGTTTTTCAATTCAGTATCCTGTATTGAAGCACTGGCCTTTTGCCTACAGTTTCAATCTAAGCAGTGACGTCGCTGGCTGACAGAGACTGAGTCTTGGCCCACTGCCCAAGCTGTATGTTTCAGATATGACATGATGTTTGCATGGAAGAGAATGTAATTCAATGAGGGTTTGCCCTGCTCGACGTAATAGCTGCCTGAATTTTTCCATCAGGCATTGGCCAAAGCACCAAGCACTCAGTGCTTTTTACGCCGAACGGGGCAAACCCTCATTGAATTAAGCTGTGGTTTCCGAAAGAAAAGAAAAAGAAGCCCCCCGCCAAAAAAGAAAAGTGTACAGATTTGACTACACCTAGGTCACAAGATATTCCCATGAGTATAGTGAGAACTACATGTACATGTACTGTATACTGAGTAGGAAACCATACTGCATGACCTGTATATGTATGTACATTGCATCTGTGGACTATCTGCTGGACAGGATTTCCTCTGTAGAAACGACCGCAGTTTCGTTGAAAACGGCACGTATGCATCATGCTCGTAAATCAAGGAGTTGGTTATGGGAGAATGACGCACAAACAACTCCTACCCCCTATCCATAGTCATCAATTGCCCCATGCTGACACCAGGACCACCAATGACGTCCAGATGCCCCATCCAGGTTCTCATGTCCTTCACATCTTTCCCTTCTTCTCCCTCACAGTTGCACTCTTTCAGGAAGGAGCTGCTGAATCCGGTGGAAGCCAAGCTGGACACAGACGCCAAGGTGGTGCTGCAGTCTCAGAAGGCCTACCTCAACGAGAACAAAGCCAAAGCAGAGGTACAGGCAGTTACTCGAGCCCCTCCTGCCCTCGTGTACAGCCCACTGAGGGCGCCCTTTAAAAGTGCCCTGGTCGGCGGAATGCTTTTTCAAATCCTGCCCTTGGCTCCGGCTCCGGCTCCGGCTCCGGCTCTCTCCCCATTTCTTTTCATGCATTTTCAAGCACCAGGCATGAAAAACAAGAGGCCTTTTGGCTCTGGTTTTTGAGAAGATTTCTTCTTTTGAAAAATAAAAGGCTTCCAAGCTGAGACTTGATGCCTAGACCAGTCCTGCGGTGTGACGTACCAGTGCTGTCACACGCTGGTCCATTAAATGCTATAAGTGCTTTGTCTATGGACCTTTTGTCCATGGTGGGTGAAACAATATAGGAGGGTGACACCATGTATAAGGTCTCTTAAAGAAGAGGTATGGTTCTGAAAAGAACCTGAGTGAAGAAGTAGGATGATATACAAAAATTGTTGCAAACTGGGGCCTGACGTTTCGATCCTAGCAGGACCTTTCTCAAAGGCAGAGAAAGGTCCTTTGAGAAAGGTCCTGCTAGGATTGAAACGTCAGGCCCATTAATTTTTGTGAAGAAGTAGGATAACGAAAAATCAGAACAAGCAGTAAGAATTTTCCTCTACGCATAGTGGCGGAAAAGCCAAAACCCAGACTCAAATGACTCAAAGTCCAACTTGAGTTGACTTGATTTTAGGTTAGTGGGGGATGGATTTTCTGAAGCCTTTTGTGGAAGGAGAAGGCAATATGAGTGGATATATGGTTGCCATCATCCTGTCTCTGTGGTGGGCCATACTACACCTTGTCACTTCCTGATCTGGCCACTGAATAGCATCCTGCCTGCGCTCTTGTTGGGATGGACTGTGTCAGATCTTTCCAGCAATTTCGTCGTGCCATTGCCATGCTCTTAAACTTAGCCAGTTGACCTACATTATAAAAAAATAAAAAAATGTAAAAACTAAAGTAGGACGAAAGTGTTGCGAAGTGCTTGCTCATTGAACTGACCACAGGACTCCTTGGTAAAAAAAAAATCCTTTCTTATTTTGTGTCTTTTTTGTTTAAGTCTCAAAACATTTTGTGAGGGGCCGACATTTCAATCTTCACAGTACCATTTTCAGAGCCTGCTTTGGAGAAAAGTCAGATTTGTTGGTTTTTATCCAAGCAAGACCCTTCCTCCTTGATCAAAACATAAGGGCCTTCTAAATTGTTATGATGTTCCACCAAAAAATACAGCCAAAAACAACAACCCACTGAAACAAATAGGACCAATTTCCTCCACTGGTTTGGTGTTGGACTGTCAGTTAAAGATTGACCACTTTGTTTATAGTCAAGCCGGCTCTTTAGGATGACGCCATGACTATCGGATGACTGGATGCTGTCATCAGTATCAACCACAATGCCTGACTTCATGGTCGGAGGACTCGGGTTCCAGTGACCCGATGCCTCCTACCAATCTTCAAACAAACAAAGGAAATTACGAATGACTGGGACAAAAATTGAGAAAAATACCAAAGGAAATTTGGCTGGACTGGGACTGCAACACCTCTGGGGCCAAGTTCATGGAGGTGCTTACGCACCATCATTTTGGTGAAGCACATGATTCATAGTATCACCTTGCCAACCCAGACTTCCCTATTGTTCCATGCTAAGTAAAGAGGAGTGTTATACAAGTCCAAAGCAATTGACGTGACATCACAGTGTGGTTTGTAATCCTGCTTACACAAGGAATACTTTTCCTGCTTAGCAGATTTTCACGCATAAGCGGCTCTATGAAATTGGCCCCTGGTCTAATGCGCTAGTGCTCTATCCATCCGAGCTATCCACCTCTTAGGTGGCGACCTTACCAAATATCCAACTATCTTTGCAGATTCCCTCTCCAAAAATTAGCTATGATGGCCTGGCTTGTCCCCCAATTAAAAAAAAAATAGGCTGATCATAAAATTGGTCGCTCAAATAGCATCTACTGATATCTACAGATATCCTCTCTGAAAATGAGCTACGGTGGCCTGTCTAGTCCCCCAAGAAAAACAAAGTTAAGGTCAAATCCCAGTACAGGAAAAAAATAGTCCATACATGTGGATACATAGATGGATACCAGACATGCATTCCTACAAAAAAGTATTGCATCTGATGAAGCACTCTTCCTGACTGGGCTGCCCTTAACTTGTTATTCCTACAGAAAGTAGGGCACCCAGAAATAGAATGGTAGCAGTAATGACTTGTGCAGAATGTGAAGCACACATGGCTACAATGCTACCAACTAAATCAATGGCCGTATTAATAGACTGGTTCCCTGCAGTGACAGCCAGTTGGACTGGATTCAGGGCCCAGCTTGCTCTTTTGGCTCACCATTACTCACTTCCACGTGGGTTGGAAGGTGATTAATCTAGCCGTGATTTGTCCGTGAGGGAGACGGCCGGCCTTCAGCCCCGCATATATCCCTCCCCAATCCCCCTGTGGGGTGTGGTTGCTGTGGGTTAACTTGCTTTTCAATTTGGGTTGTGCCGTTGCACACCGACACTATCAAACCTCATTCGAAAGCTTGTGAGTACTGTGTTATCATTTACGTACATCACTATAAAGTATATCACTCTGAAGTATATCACTCTGAAGTATATCACTATAAAGTATATCACTATAAAGTATATCACTATAGAGTATATCACTATATAGTATATCACTATATAGTATATCACTATCAAGTATATCACTATCAAGTATATCACTACCAAGTATATCAATATAAAGTATATCAATATAAAGTATATCACTATAAAGTACCGGTATATCACTATATAGTATATCACTATCAAGTATATCACTATCAAGTATATCAATATAAAGTATATCACTATCAAGTATATCACTATATCACTATCAAGTATATCACTATCAAGTATATCAATATAAAGTATATCAATATAAAGTATATCACTATAAAGTACCGGTATATCACTAGATATAGTATATCACTCTGAAGTATATCACTCTGAAGTATATCACTCTGAAGTATATCACTCTGAAGTTTATCACTATCAAGTACTGTATATCACTATCAAGTATATCACTATCAAGTATATCACTATCAAGTATATCAATATAAAGTATATCGCTATCAAGTACCGGTATATCACTATAAAGTATATCACTATCAAGTATATCACTATAGAGTATATCACTATGAAGTATATCACTATAGAGTATATCACTATAGAGTATATCACTATAAAGTATATCACTATAGATTATATCACTATAGAGTATATCACTATAAAGTATATCACTATAGAGTATATCACTATAAAGTATATCACGATAGAGTACATGTATATCACTATAGAGTATATCACTATAGAGTATATCACTATAGAGTATATCACTATAAAGTATATCACTATAAAGTATATCACTATAGAGTATATCACTATAGAGTATATCACTATAAAGTATATCACTATAAAGTATATCACTATAAAGTATATCACTATATAGTATATTTCTATAAAGTACATGTATATCACTCTTCCTGGAGGTCATTCTTGCTATATGCATATTCATGAACACTCTTTACTCTGATTAGCCAATGTCAGAGTATAGAACATACATGTACAGTACATGTACATGAATATGCATACATCATACTTGTCATTACATGTAATGTATGATGTAATGACAATTGGCCAATCAGACTAAGAGACCAGCAGAAAAGCATATGTATAAAGTTAGTATATTACTATAAAGTATATCACCTTACAGTATATCACTATAAACAATATCACTATAAACAATATCACTATAAAGTATATCTCTATAGAGTATATCACTATAAAGTATATCACTATAAAGTATATCACTATAAAGTATATCACTATAAAGTATATCACTATAAAGTATATCACTATAAAGTATATCACTATAAAGTATATCACTATAAAGTATATCACTATAAAGTATATCGCTATAAAGTATATCACTATAAAGTATATCACTATAGAGTATATGTATATCGCAATACAAGATATCAAGTTTGGGTGCCTGCCGTTTGAATCCAAGCAGGACTTTTACTCAAAGGCCCACTGAGAATAGGTCTTGTTTGGATTGAAACATCCAGCTTGATTGCCACATCAGACATTATTAAAGCCCCTACATAACATTGGTCCAGGTCAAAGAATAGCATCCTATTGTGTCTGATCCAACATATGCATGGAATAGCACACCTGTGAAAATTTCAGCTCAATCCGCCAACCGAGTCTCGAGAAAATCGTGAAAACGGTATAAGTGTCATGTAAATCTGTGAACATTTCTGTTTTTCGATCTTACCAATGTTGTGTAGGGGCTCTAAAGGTTGTATGCCCACATCTTTTGTTTTCTCCTTTCAAAAATAGTCACTACGAACAGTTTCTCTGCTTTACATGTACATGTCGGTCATTGCCATTGCTGAAAGCTTGATCTTCTGCCAGGTTGAGAATCTTTTTTCAGAGCACGGTTCACATCAGACACAAATTTAGAATGCTTGGGTCCCGGGTTTTTCAAATGACTTCAGTTGGTGTGGCGCCAACTTGGAGTCACCCTTGAGCCAATGGAGTTGCGCATTTGTACGCGGCGTGCGTGCGCGTCAGCTGAGATCAAACTGCACTGTCGTTTCCTGCCTGGAGACCGTAGAAATAGAGAGGGATGTATCCGAGAGGTTTCAGTAAACCAGGACTGGAAACTGCGATTGGACCACAACACAAGGCCAGTGGCTTCTGAGTTGTGTCTGTAAACCATCATGCACATTAATGGGTCAGTCGTCTTGTGGGTTTTTTAGTTGCATTATTTTATTTACCACATCCAACAGTGTAAGGACGGCCAATTATAGCTATAGGATCATTCAACATCAATGTAAGATCCCTAATCTGTTTGCAGATAAGCCATAATTTAAAACAAGAATAGATAAACAAAAATCAAGTACAAGAATGAAATAAAAAAAACATAACATTTGATAACAAATAAAGAATTCTAAACAAAATTGCACATATGATTATACCAGTACATTGTAAGTTGAACATTCAAAAGGAAAATTCAACAGGAATATTAAAAATAAATACCCATGAGAAAGAGAAATTACATCAAATTTTGAAAAAAGAGGAAGAGCAAAACAATGCCCCCTTGCCTATCCCCGCCTCTCTCTTTCTGTCTCTCTGTCTCTCTCACTGCATCTCTCTCTCTGTCTCTCTCCCTCTCTGTCTGTCTCTCTCTGTCTGTCTCTCTCTCTCTCTTTGTCTCTCTCTGCGTCTCTCCCTCTGTCTCTCTCCCTCTCTGTCTCTCTCCCTCTCTGTCTCTCTGTCTCTCTCTGTCCCTCTCTCTGTCTCTCTCTGTCCCTCTCTCTCTCTCTGTCTCTCTCTGTCTCTCTCCCTCTCTGTCTCTCTGTCTCTCTCTGTCCCTCTCTCTCTGTCTCTCTCTGTCCCTCTCTCTCTCTGTCTCTCTCTGTCTCTCTCTGTATCTCACTTTCTGTCTCGCTCTCTCTGTCTCTCTCTGTTTCGCTCTCTCTGTCTCTATCTGTCTCTCTCTTTGTCTCTCTCTGTCTCTCTCTGTCTCTCTCTTTGTCTCTCTCTGTCTCTCTCTGTCTCTCTCTGTCTCTCTGTCCCTCTGTCTCTCTCTCTGTCTATATTTCTCTCTCTCTCTCTCTCTATCTGTCTCTCTCTTTCTCTCTCTCTCCCTGTCTCTGTCTCTCTCTCTGTCTCTCTCTGTCTCTCTCTGTCTCTCTGTCTCTTTCTCGCTCTCTCTGTCTCTCTGTCTCGCTCTCTCTGTTTGTCTGTCTATCTATATCTGTCTCTCTCTGTCTCTCTGTCTCTCTCTGTCTCTCTCTCTGTCTCACTCTCTGTCTCTCTATGTCTCTCTCTCTGTCTCACTCTCTGTCTCTCTCTGTGTTTGTCTCTCTGTCTCTCTCTGTCTCTCTCTGTCTCACTCTCTGTCTCACTCTCTCTCTCTCTCCCCCCCCCCATCTCTCTCTTTCCTCTGTCCCATACTCTCCCCTCTCCCACGTAAATCTCCACCACATGTTCCCCCCTCCTCAGACCCCTTTGAGATTTGCAGCAGACTCTAAAATTAGACCCCTGCCCAACTCCCAATGACTAACAAGCACAGGCCTCCCTCTCCAAAAAACAAGTCCCACTTCTGGCTTGCCTGCCCCAGAAAGGCTGGACAAATTTGGATTTGGGAAGTGCGCATTATTTGTTCCCCGTCCGAGGCTCTTTCGGTTGCGATCACCTTTTTGGCTGCACTTTGTTGCTACAAATCTGCATTTGTGCGTGCTTGTTGAGTAATGTGGCATTTCCTACATTCAGTCAACCGATAAATGTCGCGAACTCCTCCTGCTCTCATACTGGTACTTGTGGAAAGATGAGACTTGTAGCGCTGGCATACTGTATCATCCGAGGGATGTTCTAATGACTACTGGGCTGGCCCTTGTTACTGTCGCTGTAATTAAATCTGCCTGTCCTTAACTGAAACAACAGGCGTTGTTTCAGGCGTTTGTTTAGTCCCCATTAATCGCATACAAGGGAAACGCCTTGTCTAAATTAATTGGCTACTGTTAAGGTTTATAGGAAAGTCTAAGGATGGCACTCAATAACCACTATAAACAGCAACTCCCATAGACTTGTGTGTTAGTATTTGGACACAGCCAGTGGAGTCCAGACTGTGCCCAAGTCATTTGGCTATGGCTTCAACTAATGCACAAGTCTATGAAGCCCTTAGCTTAGCAGATTTTCAAGCTTAAGCGACTCTGAGAAATTGGAGCCAATTTCATAGATTAGCTTAAGCGTGGAAAGTCTTCCTTGTGTAAACAGGAGTGCACACCTTGTTGCAATGTGATGTTCATTGCTTTCGGCTTATCTTCCACTGTTTTAACCCAAGCGTGAGACGAAAGTGAAGTTTGCGTCGGCAAAGATGATCTTTCTGAATCATGACTTTTGGTTGCTTGAGCAGCACATTGAAATCGGGTTCCCCCGGTCAACAGCAGGCTTCCTGAAACCTTGTTTCCAGAGAGTGATGACAAAGTGACTGGGGATGCTGAGGCAATCAGGGCTGGCAGCCTCAGGCAAGACAAGGAGCCGGAAAGAAAGAGGGAGGGGAGGGAGAGGAGGGAGGAAGGTGAAATCATAACGCCTTAATGAGCTGCCTTTCCTGTTATGACCTGCCACTGGGCTTGACCAGGGTCAGGTGGGGTCAAACCATAGACATATATATATATATATTATATATAACCTGTAGAGGGTCAGTGTCTATTAGAAATGAAGTCAGGATACTGTGATGCCATGGGGGACCCGACTAGCGTCAAACTATGGGCAGAAGTAAACAGCACCGCCACACATTTGTATGGTGTGTGGCGTGACATGCGTTCAAATTTGCCATTGGCTCTATGACACTGCGCGGCAACACTCACACATTTACTTGTTTTTTCTTTATGCGTACGTTGCTGCGCTCTTTAATTCTGCCCATAGTTTTTTTTTCTAAGATGGCAGCCTCCGTGGCATGTCAGTCTGGCACCTGCTATTGTCTGTCTATAGGTTATATGTCTGTGGATCAACTCAAGTCAAGCTCATTCCCCTAGGTCTGGTACCCATACTCTCCCACTGTTGTGTGGATGCATCCACTGTAAGACAGTTGCTGAAAATATATACCGTATCTACATATCTATATCTATATATATATCTCCCTGTATCGCTGTATTGCACTCTGTATCTCTCTATATTACTCTCTGTACACCTCTCTGTATCAATCTTTCTGTTCCTGTCTTTCTGTCTCTCTACATGTATGTCTCTATTTCCCCTCCCTGTTACTCTTTATATGTATCTCCCTGTATATCTCTCTCTTTCACTCTCTCTCTCTCTGTATCTCTCTCTGTACATATCTCTGTATCTCTCTCTGTTGCTGTCTTTCTATGTACAGTATCTATTTCCCTTCCCTCTTCCTCTGTCACTCTATTTCTCTCTCTCTATGCACATGCTGTATCTCTGGGTCTGACACTGTCTTTCTGCCTCTGGCCCTCTGTCTGTGCAGGCGGTGGAGAAGTCGCGAGGAGAGCTGAAGAAGGTGCAGAAGAAGGCGGCCAAGAACCACAGTGAGAAGTACGTGGAGAAGGAGCAGAAGAGCTCTGAGGAGCTGCAGCATCTGACCAAGCAGCTCCATGACTTCCGCAGCGATGGACTTAGAGAGGTCAGTGGATAAGAGTGAGGTCCTGCTAGGATTGGAACGTCAGGCCCTCGACATGTTTGAGATTTGCAACCGTTTGCTACATTTCACTCAATCAAATAAAGAAAATACTGACTGGGATTAAAAAAAAAATATATAAAATGGTCAAACAAAGCAGTGAAAAACTGACTGGGATTTTTGTTTTTTATGGCATAGAAAACTTTGTCTCGACCAGGATTTGACCTTTGGTCTCGGGTTCAAATCCCGGTCCAGTCAAAGTTTTGTATGCCATTTTTTAAATTTTGTGAAATGTCAAAGAAAAAAACATGACTGGACTGGGGACTTCTATTCGAGACCTCTGGTTTTATATACCAGTGCTCTTACCATCTGAGGTATCCAGCCTTTAGATGGTGGTCTTCCCTACTAGTCAACTAGTCTTTGCTGGGGTGGGGGCGCCAGTCAGAAGTAATTCAACCGTCAACTTCGGTATATCTCCAGGGATCATGCCCCAGTCATTTTTTAATCCTGCCCTGGATTTTTGTGATTCCTGTGGATTGAAACCTGTGTGTTTGGAGCTATTCCTATTGACTTTGTCTTCTGTCTTTTGTTCAGGTGTGGCAGGGAGAGAGGAAGAGATACTGCTTCCTTGTGGACAGATACTGCTCCCTGGTCAAGAACGATGCCGCATTCTACAGCAAAGTAGGCAACCAGTACATGTACATATAGGAGACGCCAGTGTCTGGGTTGGTGGGCACTGGCAAACCAGAAAGAGTTTTGAGGAGGGGGGGGGGGGTCAGTCTGAGACTGAACGAGTCTGCTGACCATGGACTGTGGCCAATTTCATATGAAAATCTGCAAATCAGGAAAAGTCTTCCTTGTGTAAGCAGGATTAACAAACCACACTGTGATGCGACGTCAGTTGCTGTTAACGTGTATTCCACTCTTCTTTACTAGCACAAAACGCTAGCAAAGTTTGGGTTGGTGATATACAAAAATGTTGCAAACTGCTTACTGACTGAAATTACCAAAATGTAAATCTAAAATTTAGTGGGCCTGACGTTTCGATCCTAGCAGGACCTTTCTCAAAGGCAGAGAAAGGTCCTGCTAGGATCGAAACGTCAGGCCCACTAAATTTTAAAGTTTGTGTTGGCTATGAATCATGACCTTTTATGCTTAAGCATTTAATGTCGATGCTCTAGCAAATGTTGGTGCTTAAGCAGCTCTATGAACATGGCCCCTGCAGGCAGACTAGGTCCGTCAATCTTGATCAGGTCTGTGGACCGACACAAGGCCTGTTGATCACAAGCAGGTTTTTGCTCCCGACACAAGGCCCCTAGATCTTGACCAGGCGTACAGACATAGACAAGGCCCTCGGATCATGAAAGGGTCTGCGGACAGATGACGGCCACAGTCAATAGCCGTAATTCAGGCATGCAACTTGTCCGCGGATCCGCGGATTTCCGCGTTTTATTTAATTCGGCCATTAAAAAAAAAAAAAAAAAAGGTTTTTTTTTTTTTTTTTAAATCAAAGTCATAAGTTGTCACAAACTACTCAGAATGCACCACAGAGCATCTAGAATCCAAAATTTTCCCGGGCCCTTAAGCAGGCCCCAAACCACACACCGTAAGGGCTTCGTGCTTCGCGCTCGCAGTTTCATTCGGACATTTTCCTCTTTTTTTACAATTCAAGAGTTGCATGCCTGGTAATTATAGTCGCTGATACACAGCCTATAACTCACTGCAGGCTGACATGCTGCTGCCAACAGCCACAATAGTAGCCATAGCCGTTTTCCCCCAATTCACAGTGTATGCCTTAATGCAGGCTGGCACACACTTGCGGCAGCCACACCCATAGCCTTCACTTTGGACCCTGCCTTCGGTGAATGCTTTTGTCTGTCTTACTCCTTGCCCCATTGTTGCAGGCACAGACCGTCTTGCGCCATCGCATGCCCAAATGGACCGAGTCCTGCGCCAAGCCAGAGAAACTAGCCGAGGAATGCGAGGACACACTCAACACAGTGAGCCAGGGCCCTTAAGTTGCTCCCTATTGTAGACTGTAACAATGTTATCATTCCATCAATATTGGGCATCTAGTCCCTGATCATCACCAATAGGATTGTCTTTTTGCCACTTTGACTCCCTCAGAACGAATCAGTGAAGAACTAGGGACAAATTTGAGTGGCTGGGGATTGGGTTTAATGTGCCATTGCTCTTCCCATCTGAGCCATCCAGCCCTTACTAAGATGGTGGCCTTCCCAAATAGTCAACTACAGTAGTCTTTGCCAGGGTGGGGGCGCCAGTCAGAAGCAATTCAACCATCAACTGCCGTACATCTCCAGGGATCACACCCCCGCTTCCATTCAGATGCAAACAACCAATTGTAAACCTGGCTACAGCAGCTCGTGAACCACACCAAGTGGATGCAGCTTTTTCAATTTAAGGAAACACTGACTGGGAACTTTGTGAACAATTTTGAAAAGTGGCAAAGAAAACTTTTGACTGGACTGGGACTTGAGCCCGGGACCTCTGGTTTGGCATACCAGTGCTCTTAGTCTTACCACCTGAGCTATCCGGCTAAGCTATCGGGATGGACTGGGACTTGAACCCGGGACCTCTGGTTTGGCATACCAGTGCTGTTAGTCTTACCACCTGAGCTATCCGGCTAAGCTGTCGGGATGGGGTTGGGGGACGTTAGTCAGAAGACCCATATGATCCAGAAATCAAAAGCAAAAGGATCAGCCAGGATCAACCAGGTATATCTGCAGTGACCACACAACCCCCCTCCTCTTTCATCCGATGCAGGCAGCGGTGGGCTACAGTGGTGCCCTGATAGCACAAACCAATAAGGTAGCAGTCCACTTGCACTGCGGGGTGGGGGGAATTATGAATCCAATGGCATTGCATGGACGGCACGCACGCATACTCTTTACGCACTCTCGTTTATACTCCCACTCCATCGGCGTGAAAGAGATACTGGCTGGAAAGTTTGCAAGCCATCCGGGAAGACTTGGCCTCAGTTCCACATTGAGTTAGAGCCCACACTATATCCTCCCCGATAAAAAACAAGGAGGAAGTGGGAACTAAAAAATAAAAAAGCTCAACGGCCGTCGTCCCGACAAAAGCTTTTCAAGTTTCAATGAAACAAAGTACACAGAAAACTGACGAGGAAATTTCTATAAAAAATTTGTTTTTTAAATTAAAAACCCAGGAAAATTTGGAAACAAATTTTGACTGGACTGGGACCTGAACCCCGAGACCGCTGGCTGAATGTACCGGTGCTCTTACCATCTAAGCTATCCAGCCTTTAGATATCCAGCCTTTAGGTGGCAGCCTAATAGTCAACTATCTTTGCCAGGGCTAATAAAAGCAAAACTCGGATCCCTTTTTTTTTCCAATATAGGTTTGGGCACAATACCTCAAATATTCCATTTTGCAGATTTTCATTTTCCAGAGTAGTTTCCGTGCGTGAAAATCACGCTGCCTTTCAGGCAGAGCTGCCTAGCATTATATTTATTTTGTACAGACTCCTATCTGTTATTATTATGTTATGGCTAACCCTCTTGTTTTGTTTTGTTCCTCACGGCATCGTTATTTTTCTATGGATGAGTCATTGTAGCGCTCTGTAGCGGTAGTCTCCGGTGAGAAGTTTTGTCTTTGCTGCGCAAACACGTTTTCTTTTTTCGCAAACGCTGCCACTTTTCCTGGTTCACTCTTCAAACAATGGATTGTCTGCTCGTCCATTGTTTGTTTTTGGGCAGGGTGATTGTAGCCAAGAAAATTTTCACTGGACTGAGACTTGAGCCCAAGACCTATGGCTTTAACATAGTACCACTCTAACCACCTATGAAGCTTTTCAAGCTCTTTCGGGGGAGGGACTTCCAAATTGTCCACTATCGTTCTTTCTTTGTATTGTACGGGCCAGTCATTGCCGTCAGCTCACTGCGTCCTGTGTGGGGTTGCATAAATACCTCTGTATTTTGTGTTTTCTTAGCAGTCGGTATCTATCTAGTGCCTCGTTAAGAGCTAGGGCAATGGGTTAAATAGGTCTCCACAGGGAAATTCTCCAATTCAGCAGTCCATTAGCAAAAATAGTACTGTAATCACCAGGTTTTTTGTTTTGTTTTGTTTCTTTTGCCGCTAACCCGAATCTATCTGCTCCATCCCCCAAAAAATGTTCCTTTGTGAGATAAGAATAGCAGATTGCCTGCAATTGTCATCTCATAGTGGTTCTGTAGCGTACTCCTCTTTTGTTTAGTGTGCAGTCCGTTCGCTCCAAGTTGAGCTTGGCATCGGCCTCTGTGAATGCCCGCAGCAGTATGCCCACTCCTCCAGTCTGCCTGCAGCTGGCTGATTGAGCAGTGCCACATTCCGCACGGTGGCCACGGGGGACCAGTACATTCAGACTGGTCTCCTGACGACTGGTAGAGTGCGCACTGCCCGAAACGTTGAATTTCCTGCCATCACAAAAAAAAAAAAAAAAATTACGTGGTGTCTTGCTTCCACCGCGCAAACTTTCAAATCTTATCCATGCAGACTGGCCTTGTGAAAACACTCCAGCTATCCTTTCCCCGTGAGCGGACTGCACTGCGTAGTGTCTCTCTCTCGCCGGTCTTTCAGTTTCTGTTTCCCCCCCCCCACTCTTCTCTTGCGTTGCGGTAAGCAGGGCCTCTGTCTCCACTCTGCCTTTTGCCCCCTGCAGGTCTTCTCAGGCCCCCTGGGCAACCCGCTGCAGATGGAGCTGCGCAACTCCAAGCGTCTGTACCAGCGCAACATCCTGCTGGCCCAGAGCGAGGAGCTGAGCGAGAAGGAGAGGGCGCCCCCGCACGCCCAGTCGCACGTTAGCCGCCCCCCCCCCTCCTCTTTGCGCCGACTTGTTCTTGCTCCATCTCCTCACCGGCCTCTTTAATCCCCCCTCATCCTCCTTTAATCCTCAATCCATTCCATCCTAGATTGCCCCTCTCTTAAATCCTTTAGATCCTAATCCTCTTTTGTTTTTTTGGTCGTCATCCTAATCTTCTCTCCTTCATCCCTCCTGTTTAATTCATGATGACTAGCTTTACTCCCCTCCGTCAGTCTACCTAATGTTTTTTAATCTGCCCCTAATCCCCGCCATTAATCTTCCTGTAGTCTATAAAGCCGCCCTTAATCCCAACTTTAAATCTGCCATTTGATAGATCCTCTCATCCATTACCTCATTACATACGTATCCTCTTAAAGCCACAGAACTACATCTTCACCAACACTGAAGTGCTTCTCAGAAATGTTTGTGTTTTGCCATTTCTCAAATTTGCCAAATGAAAGAAAGTTCAATTCATGTGTGTGAGCAAATTCTCTGCTAGAAAATAAAGCACTTGAATTTCTTTCAAAAGACCAAATCTTTTTCCCTCAAATGTTTTCATAAATTGGAATACAATGTTATATGTAGAAATGTTGCAAACTGTTAACTGATTAGAATGACCGAAACTCAAATATCAAAAATGAGGAGGGCCTGATGTTTGGATCCTAGGAGGACCTTTCTGCCTTTGAGAAAGGTCCTGCTAGGATCGAAACGTATTCTGCCTTTGAGAAAGGTCCTGCTAGGATCAAAACGCATTCTGCCTTTGAGAAAGGTCCTGCAAGGATCAAAACGCATTCTGCCTTTGAGAAAGGTCCTGCTAGGATCAAAACGCATTCTGCCTTTGAGAAAGGTCCTGCTAGGATCAAAACGCATTCTGCCTTTGAGAAAGGTCCTGCTAGGATCAAAACACATTCTGCCTTTGAGAAAGGTCCTGCTTGGATCAAAACACATTCTGCCTTTGAGAAAGGTCCTGCTAGGATCAAAACGCATCCTGCCTTTGAGAAAGGTCCTGCTAGGATCGAAACAGCATTCTGCCTTTGAGAAAGGTCCTGCTAGGATCAAAACGCATTCTGCCTTTGAGAAAGGTCCTGCTAGGATCAAAATGCATTCTGCCTTTGAGAAAGGTCCTGCTAGGATCAAAACAGCGTTCTGCCTTTGAGAAAGGTCCTGCTAGGATCAAAATGCATTCTGCCTTTGAGAAAGGTCCTGCTAGGATCAAAATGCATTCTGCCTTTGAGAAAGGTCCTGCTAGGATCAAAATGCATTCTGCCTTTGAGAAAGGTCCTGCTAGGATCAAAACAGCGTTCTGCCTTTGAGAAAGGTCCTGCTAGGATCGAAATAGCATTCTGCCTTTGAGAAAGGTCCTGCTAGGATAAATGCATTCTGCCTTTGAGAAAGGTCCTGCTTGGATCAAAACACATTCTGCCTTTGAGAAAGGTCCTGCTAGGATCAAAACGCATCCTGCCTTTGAGAAAGGTCCTGCTAGGATCGAAACAGCGTTCTGCCTTTGAGAAAGGTCCTGCTAGGATCAAAATGCATTCTGCCTTTGAGAAAGGTCCTGCTAGGATCAAAATGCATTCTGCCTTTGAGAAAGGTCCTGCAAGGATCAAAACGCATCCTGCCTTTGAGAAAGGTCCTGCTAGGATCGAAACAGCGTTCTGCCTTTGAGAAAGGTCCTGCTAGGATCAAAATGCATTCTGCCTTTGAGAAAGGTCCTGCTAGGATCAAAACAGCGTTCTGCCTTTGAGAAAGGTCCTGCTAGGATCAAAACACATCCTGCCTTTGAGAAAGGTCCTACTAGGATCGAAACAGCGTTCTGCCTTTGAGAAAGGTTCTGCTAGGATCAAAACGCATTCTGCCTTTGAGAAAGGTCCTGCTAGGATCAAAACGCATTCTGCCTTTGCGAAAAGGTCCTGCTAGGATCAAAACGCATTCTGCCTTTGAGAAAGGTCCTGCTAGGATCAAAACAGCGTTCTGCCTTTGAGAAAGGTCCTGCTAGGTGGATTTTCACATCCCTGTTCATGAGACAGTAGTTGCAACATTTGTGTATCAATTCCGTAGTCTGTACCAAAAGAAAAGAAAAGAAAGTGCCGTTGGTTTTCTTTCCAGGAGGCACCAGAGCGTCCCATCTCAACCGACATGACGGATTCCCAAGCAGCCGCCAACCACAGCGCCACCTTGCCCAACCCTAAGCGGGGCTCTGGAATCCGCCACACCAAGTCCATGATCCAGCACATTCCACAAGGTATCAAGGAGACGCACCTCTCAAGGGTGTGGCCGGTCTTCAAAGCCGCCCGCCAACTTTGTTTTCAACTTGGCCTCATTCATTCATTTGTTTTCTGGCTCGCTTTACCTGCCTGTCTGACTCTGTCTCACCCTGTACTCTCTCCCTCTCTCCCTCCAATTTTCCCTTTGCTTCTCTGTCTCTGTCTCTCACACACTCTCTGTCTCGTTCACTTTCAGTTTATCTCTGACCCTGTCTCTCTCACACATCTACAATCTGTGTCTGTCTCTCTGCATCTGTCTCTCTGTCACTATCTGTTTCTCTCTCTTTCTCTCATCCTCTCTGTCAGTCTCTCTATCGTTCTTTGTCTCTCAGTCTCTCTCTGAACTCCTCTCTCTGTCTCTCTCACTTTCTCTGTCTCTTTGTCGTCTCTCTCACTTTGTCTGTCTCTCTGCCTCTCTCTGTCTAACTCTCTGTCTCTATATCCCCCCTCTCTCTCACTTTCTCTGCCTGTCTCGCTAACTCTCTGTCTCGATATCCCTCCTCTCTCTCACTTTGTCTGTCTCTCTCTGTCTCTCTAACTTGCTGTCTCTATATCCCCCCCTCTCTCTCACTCTCTCTCTGTCTCTCTAACTCTCTGTCTCTATACCCCCTCTCTCTCACTTTGTCTGTCTCTCTCTGTCTCTATATCCCCCCCTCTCTCTCTCACTTTGTCTCTCTGTCTCTCTAACTCTGTCTCTGTCTCTATACCCCCTCTCTCTCACTTTGTCCGTCTATCTCTCTGTCTCTATATCTCCCTCTCTCTCTCACTTTGTCTCTCTGTCTCTCTAACTCTCTCTCTATATCCCCCTCTCTGTCTATATCCCCATCTCTCACTTTATTTTTTATTTTCTCTCTTTCTTTCTCTCTCTCTCTCTTTCTTTCTCTCTCTCGCTCTTTCTTTCTCTCTCTCTCTCTCTCTCTCCCCCTCCCTCCCTCTCTCTCTCTCTCTCTCCCCCCCCCCTCTCCTCTCTCTCTCTCTCTCTCTCTCTCTCCCCCCCCTCTCCTCTCTCTCTCTCTCTCTCCCCTCTCTCTCTCTCTCTCTCTCTCTCTCTCTCTCTCTCTCTCTCTCTCTCTCTCTCTCTCTCTCTCTCTCCCCCTCCCTCCCTCTCTCTCTCTCTCTCTCTCTCTCTCTCTCTCTCTCTCTCTCTCTCACTCTCTCTCCCTCTCTCTCTCTCTCTCTCGCTCTCTCTCTCTCTCTCACACTCTGTCTCCCACTTTCTCTGTTTTGCAGCTGGCGTTGTGACATCGTTGCCACGCAACTCGTTCCTGCGCCGGGTGTCTGATGGATCAGAGCCATCTCCGCCATCCACTCCCCCCACCACCGACATGCAGAAGATGACCAAAGTGCAGGCCATCTATGGCCACATGGCCTCGGGGGACTCCCAGCTCAACTTCAACGAGGTGAGCCCAACGACACGGGGACGACTGAAGAGACTCTGGCATGCATTGCCTCAACATTGCCTCATAGATATAACACGATGCTTTGCATCCTGGAGATTGTAATTCAATCATGGTTTGCCCTGCACGGCGTAATAAGCACTGTATGTTCAGTGCTTTGCCTGCCGAACAAAATCTGGCTGCTCAGGCGTTATATCTGTTATACCTATGATGCAACGCTTTACGTTATTCAAATTGTGTGTAATTTGAAGCCATAGACTTATGTGTAATTTGAAGCCATAGACTCTTGTGAAATTTGAAGCCATAGACTCTTGTGTAATTTGAAGCCATAGACTCTTGTGTAATTTGAAACCTTAGACTCTTGTGTAATTTGAAGCCATAGACTCTTGTGTAATTTGAAGCCATAGACTCTTACAGTGTAATTTGAAGCCATAGACTCTTACAGTGTAATTTGAAGCCATAGACTCATGTGTAATTTTAATCCATAGACTCTTGTGTAATTTAAAACCATAGACTCTTGTGTAATTTTAATCCATAGACTCTTGGGTAATTTGAAGCCATAGACTCTTGTGTAATTTGGGCTCTCTCTTGGTCCGTACACACAGGGAAAGCCCTTGCTTACATTCTCTGGCTATGGCTACAAATCACGCACGAGTCTATGAGAGCCCCAGACACTTGAACAACGACACATATCCTCGATCCCGCTTGGTGACGGCCCAAGCTGGATGTAGAGAGCTCACTGCCTTGCGTCAGCCAACCAAAACTCATTCACGTGTCGTTCTGTATCCGCTTTCCCCGGCCATGCTCGCTAGAATGACATCATCGGGCTGGTGGGGCCCAAGAACAACGGCTGGTACTTTGGCCACAACTTCCGCACCAAGCAGAGCGGCTGGTTCCCGATAGCCTACACGCACCCCTTGCAGACGCCCATCGGGCACCAGAACGGCAACACCAGGTACGCACCAAAGGTCCGGGCGTCCCTCATCCCCCTCTCCTCCCCGGCACCCAATCAGAGGGCCTGTAGACACTCCTGAAACCGAAGCACACAGTCGCAGCCGGCTTGAAAATGCCCAGAAGTTTCATGAGCACGCCAACACTGTTCTCTACTCTTTCGGGGATCCATTCGCCCCCACATTGGCTGTGGCTAGAACTGCTAGCCAGAGGCGTCCATAGACTCGTGCATCGTTTGAAGCCATAGCCAGTGAGTGTTCGCAAGAGAGGCCTTTGTCTGAATTCATTGGCTATGGCTAGAGATAGCACATGAGTCTATTGGAATAGGCTTGTCTGTCATTTGAAGCCATAGCCAGTGGATGTCCCCAAGAGAGGGTGTTGTCTGAATTCATTGGTTGTGGCTAGATATAGCACATGAGTCTATTGGAATTGGCTGAAGGCCGCTAGCCTGAGGCGTCCATAGGCTTGTCTGTCATTTGAAGCCATAGCCAGTGGATGTCCCCAAGAGAGGGTGTTGTCTGAATTCATTGGTTGTGGCTAGATATAGCACATGAGTCTATTGGAATTGGCTGAAGGCCGCTAGCCTGAGGTGTCCATAGGCTTGTCTGTCATTTGAAGCCATAGCCAGTGGTATCCCAAGACATGCTGTTGTCTGAATCCATTGGCTGCGGCTGGAGATAGCACATGAGTCTATTGGAATAGGCTTGTCTGTCATTTGAAGCCATAGCCAGTGGTATCCCAAGACATGCTGTTGTCTGAATCCATTGCTGCGGCTGGAGATAGCACATGAGTCTATTGGAATTGGCTGAAGGCCACTAGCCTGAGGTGTCCATAGGCTTGTCTGTCATTTGAAGCCATAGCTAGTGGTATCCCAAGACAGGCTGTTGTCTGAATCCATTGCCTGCGGCTGGAGATAGCACGTGAGTCTATTGGAATTGGCAGAAGGCCACTAGCCTGAGGTGTCCATAGGCTTGTCTGTCATTTGAAGCCATTGCCAGTGGTATCCCAAGACAGGCTGTTGTCTGAATCCATTGGCTGCGGCTGGAGATAGCACATGAGTCTATTGGAATAAGCTGAAGGCCACTAGCCTGAGGTGTCCATAGGCTTGTCTGTCATTTGAAGCCATTGCCAGTGGTATCCCAAGACAGGCTGTTGTCTGAATCCATTGGCTGCGGCTGGAGATAGCACATGAGTCTATTGGAATAGGCTTGTCTGTCATTTGAAGCCATTGCCAGTGGTATCCCAAGACAGGCTGTTGTCTGAATCCATTGCTGCGGCTGGAGATAGCACATGAGTCTATTGGAATTGGCTGAAGGCCACTAGCCTGAGGTGTCCATAGGCTTGTCTGTCATTTGAAGCCATTGCCAGTGGTATCCCAAGACAGGCTGTTGTCTGAATCCATTGGCTGCGGCTGGAGATAGCACATGAGTCTATTGGAATAGGCTTGTCTGTCATTTGAAGCCATTGCCAGTGGTATCCCAAGACAGGCTGTTGTCTGAATCCATTGCTGCGGCTGGAGATAGCACATGAGTCTATTGGAATTGGCTGAAGGCCACTAGCCTGAGGTGTCCATAGGCTTGTCTGTCATTTGAAGCCATAGCTAGTGGTATCCCAAGACAGGCTGTTGTCTGAATCCATTGCCTGCGGCTGGAGATAGCACGTGAGTCTATTGGAATTGGCAGAAGGCCACTAGCCTGAGGTGTCCATAGGCTTGTCTGTCATTTGAAGCCATTGCCAGTGGTATCCCAAGACAGGCTGTTGTCTGAATCCATTGCTGCGGCTGGAGATAGCACATGAGTCTATTGGAATAAGCTGAAGGCCGCTAGCCTAAGGCGTCCATATGCTTGTCTGTCATTTGAAGCCATAGCCAGTGGTATCCCAAGACAGGCTGTTGTCTGAATCCATTGCTGCGGCTGGAGATAGCACATGAGTCTCTCCTGAATTCCCTGAGTGGACCAAGAAGCTCTTCCTGATGACCCATCTTGCCCATGGGAGTGAGCAAGCACCTCATGTTTGAATGCAAGACCAGCCCTATCAATCCCCACAATCTGTACCTTAGTCTATCTGAAAGATTCTGAGGAGATCCCCCAAGTGACATAGCTGTCAAGCCCGGAATGGGTGCAAGACAGGGGTAATGAAAGTCTACTCTATTACTGCCATTTGATTTGTTAACCACTATCCCGTTAGTGCTGAATTTGGTTAGCTGCAAATTTTGCCAGCTCAGTAGAGCTGGCTGAAGCAGCTCCCACACCATCTGGTATAACATGACTTGTTATTCTCACTCCATCTCCCCTTCTCCCCTCTCTGTCTCTCTCTGTCTCTATGTCTATCCCTCTGTCTCTCTGTCACCGTGTCTCTCTCTGTCTATCTCTGTGTCTGTCTCTGTTGGCCTCTATTTCTGTATTTCTGTCCCTGCTTCTGTCTCGTGTCTCTCTGTTCCCGTCTCTCTGTTCCTGTCTCTCTGTTCCTGTCTCTCTGTTTGTCTGTCTCTCTCTGTTTCTGTCTCTCTCTGTCTGACTCTCTCTGTTTGTCTCTGTCTTTCTGTCTCTCTCTTCCTGTCTCTCTGTCTTTCTGGCTCTCTGTGTCTCTGTTTCTGTTGCTCTCTGTCTGAATCTCTCTGTTTATCTCCGTCTCTCTGTCTCTCTGTCTCTGTCTCCCTCTGTGTATCTTTCTCTTTCTCTCTCAGTCCGTCTCCCCAGCCCAGCCCCGCCCAGTCCATGGCCCCGCCCTTACCGCCCCTCAGCACCAACCCCGCCTTCAACAAGGGCATGGCAGCCAGCATGGACAACATCCTGGAGGGGCGGGGCCAGTACCCAATGCCAGACTACCACGCCCATGGCCACGCATATGGCCACGCCCATGGCCACACCCACGGCCACACCCACACCAGCCACCACAGCCCGGGCGTGGCCCCAGCGGCCTCCACCATGTCCCTGCCCCACTCCCTGCTGCAGGGGACTCCGCCCGACCGCCCGCCGTCCCAGGTAAGTGAGAAGTGGGCGGGGGAGAGCCTTTTCCTCAACTGTGAACTTGGCCGAGTCTGAATGCATTGAATACATCGGCTGTGTCTTTCATTTACTCACGAGTCTATGGAAGCCACAAGATAGAGGCTACAGACAATCCAATATAGACACGTGTGTGTTTGGCTACGGCTTCAGTTAATGCAAGGGTCTATGGAAGCCACAAGCAAGCTGATTCAGTCAATCCCACATAGACACGTGTGTTTGGCTAAGGCTTCACTTTACACACAATTCTATTGAAGCCCCTATTTAGTGGCTGCAAGCGATTCCCCATAGATGTGTATCGGGAATGACTTAAAAGTTTACCAAGTCTTTCCACCAGTTGGTAAATGAAATGTGACCACAGATCATGATTGAATGCTTCTGACTGGCGCCCCCATCCCGGCAAAGACTAGGGCTGGCAATCGCAGATGGTAAGAGTGCTGGTATGCAAAACCAGAGGTCTCAGGTTCAAGTCCCAGTCCAGTCAAAGTTTTCTTTGCCATGTTTTTGTTTTCAAAATACTTTCAAAGCAGAATTCCTCCTGTTCTATGGCAGGATCGCTAGTCACGTTTCCTGGTGGGTCTAGATACACTCAGGTTGTACGGGACCAGCCTCTGATGATACGGAGCGTCTGAGTAAAGGCTGGTTTCCTTCCCTCCCTCCTCTCTCTCTCTCTCTGCAGGGTGAGGTTCACCCCTCGGACGGCACCAACGGCTTCGGCAGGAAGTCTCCCACCAGCAGTGTGTCCAGCTCTGCCTCTCTG
The DNA here is from genome assembly GCA_949987565.1 of Luidia sarsii. Lineage (NCBI taxonomy): Eukaryota > Metazoa > Echinodermata > Asteroidea > Paxillosida > Luidiidae > Luidia > Luidia sarsii. The sequence continues at coordinate 15,456,813 of OX465104.1, forward strand.
CCGGCCAATCCGTCTCGGGAGACGGGCAGCATTGAGGAGGAGGATGAGAGGTAGGCCTAACCCCACCTCTCCTCCCTCCACGCTCACCCCCCTCTACCCCCCCCCCCCCACTCATTCATCCCTTGCTTTCTAGGCTTAGTAGATTATATTGTGGCCTTGTATAGCGGGGGCTGGCCCGCCTCAATATTGTCTGTGGAGTGTGAGGCTGAGTCTCAGTTATTGGGAACAATAAGACTCATTCCAAAAGACTTGAGTCAGATTTTAGTCCATGTCTGATTTGTGGAAAATAATACTCGAGTCTGATTAGAGTCATGGAAAACAAGTCTCAAGCCAGGTCACGTTCGAATCTAAGTCATAAGTTGTACAAGTCTGTCTATCCTTTTTTTTCCCAAGCGTGAACATCTAAGTACTCTCACGGGAAGACTCCTGGTAAAAACATCAAACCCTAGATGTTTTGCAGATGTGCTAACTGTGACCTTTTCTTTTATCCTTCCCCTCCCCTCCCCTTCCCTCCCCGGCCCTGCCCTGCTCTGCCCTCCACCACCCCCATCCCACCCATACCCCCACCCACACATCCACCCCCATCCCACCCCACTCCCTCCCTCCATGTCATTCAGTGTCTCCAGCTCCTTCCCTCCGGTCCAGCTCCGCAGGACAGTCACTAACGATCGCTCTGCCCCACTCATCCCAAAGGACTACATGCTGAACGAGTATCCCAGGTAATGCTTAGGGCCACCGAAGCCCTGCTGCATATCAAACCCCATTACTCTCCCCCCCCCCCCACCCCATTACCCCCACCCCCCACACCCCTCCCGCCCCACCACCACCCACCCCTCACTCCCAGACTCTCAAATTTCCACTTGGAGTCGACATGATTAAAGTGACGCGTTTAAAATGAATGGTTTCGGGCCGGGCACATTGGCAATGAAGCTGCCGTATTTTATTCCGAATGGGCTTGGCCATTTCACAGAGACGTTTCAAATTCTCAAATTTCTTAGATTTGGGTGGACACGTCCAGATTTAGTTAGTTTTATTTATTTTGTTGGGTGTTGTTATGTTTGAAGTACTGCTATGGTTTTCTACAGTACTTGATGCTTTGCAAGTGCTGTTTTCTTGCCAATGTTTTTTTAGTTTTTTTTCTAGCAGGCAGTTGGGCACAGCAGTCAACGTGCAGCCTTGTGTGTCAAATAGGTCAGACACTCACTGAATTTCATGGTATCTGTGAGAAAAAAAAAACCTGTTTTTTTTTGTTTGGGTACCGGTAGTTTTGAATTGCGATATTAGGTTGATCTTTCCTCAGCAGTTCCTTTCATGAATAAAAAAACGATAGTCTTTCAGTCACCGAGCTGTCTCAACGGATGAACATGCAGTCGTCTTGCTTGGCGACTTTCCGTTTTACTGGTCTTCAGAGAAATGAACCAGTCCTTACAGCGTGACGGGTCGCTCATTAATCTTTCTCAGCCTGAAGCCATTTGCCTCATCAGATTCTGTCTCTTGTTTTCTTCCCTCCTTCTTCCCCCCTCTTCTTTCCCCGTTGTATCCATAATGCAGCTCTCCCCAGTAGATTATCAGTAAGTCTGCTCCAGTCTCGTCCTCACTCTCTTGTCCTCAGCGTATCGAGTGTAACCTCCCAGTAATATGTGTACTCGCTCATTGTATGCTGCTCTCATTAAATAATTATAGTGTGCAAAGTCAGGGCTTGTCCTTGATGGTTTGGCTGTGGTTTTTTAATGGCCCCTAGCACCATTGAGATCAAGCCATGATTTCCAGTTAACCTTTCTGCTCCATTAGGCCAAATACAACATTGGTAAATGTCAAAAGATTGCCACAGTTTGTGTGTTAAACCATTAAACATCCCCAAAAAAGCAATCCTGCAAAAGTTTTAGCTCAATGGAGATCTGAGACAGTAGAAAAAGGTAAAAAAAAACCGTCACAGTTTTTGCACTATTCTGTAGTGTAAGAAATAGTTTATGACTTGTGTGTAATAAACTATTTGTCAATGTTTGAGTGAAGATTTCTAGGGAAGTACAGCATCTCAGACCGTAAGATTTCAACATGAGGATTCTATCATGACCATCTACAAACTGTGTAAATTAGAAGGAAATCTGTGGACATCGATGTTTTCCAATCTTCCCAATGTTGTATTGGCCCTTTAATTAATTTGATGTCCATCATCAAAATCAACCTTTCACTTTCAGTGTATCACATGTGTCTATACTCTTGCTAATGCCAGTTAAACATTGAGTTCTCTTACCTCGTTCCTGAGATTTCTCTGAAGTCCTTTTCCATAACCCAGCTCAGGCTCAGACTCGGACTTTGTCTCCATTTCTTTCATCCATCTTAAAGTACAAGGCATAAAATGGGAGTCCTTTGGCTTCATTTTTGAATGTTTATACTGCGTTTGGATAAACAGAATCCAAAGCTTCAACCTCAGCCAAAGAACTCCAAGCTTTGTTTTCAGCTTTTGGATAACAGAGACGAAGCCGGAGCCGAAGCCTAAGCCAGGTTTTGGAAAAAGACCTTAACCTCTCAGAAAGAGAGATTCACTCTCCTTGCAATCCTATTTTCCAGAGGAACATAGTTTCAGTTTGTGGTCAGCACTGTGTAACCCGTCCTGTTTGCTTCTTTTTTTTAGTGAAAAAAAAAAATCTGATAAAAGGTCCCTCATGGATCACCACATCAGGCCCTCAGAAAATGAAAAAGTCGTTTCTCTTTAAAGGTCCTATTGCCGCATCGGTAACAAAAACATATTTTTTTTTCCTGACATCAAATATGCAAAGTTATGGACCCCCCCCCCCCCACGTTTGTTTTTCCTTTTTTTATTTTTTTTATTTCATTGAGTGCCCCCTCTGGAGTCCTGCAGGAGATGTTGCCATTTTCTTCCTGCCATAAATCAGCGATTATGGCCCCGCAACACTGCGCTTGAGCTGGCAGAGTGGCAATTAATGCAAACGAGGTGCATCCGATGGGGGTGTTCCGTGGATGAATAATTTGCTTTTGGGCTTGTGGAGGCCGTCTAGGAAATGGAATTTTAACAAAGAAAAAGAGAAAATATTAAAGCCCCCCCCCCCACACACACACCAAAAAAACAACAAAATAAAATGATAAGATTTCTTCTTGACGATTTGCGGATTACAAAATAATGTCCTTTAAAAAAATGGGTGTTTTCATGTTCACTGGAAGTGGTTACTGTCACGGGTTGTTTTTCCGTTGTCAGAAGTCGGTGATTCTCAGGTCTTAGTGGAATGACAGCAGATGGAATATGATTAGGGAATAAAAATAACATCAACTTTCTTCTTGCAGCATTGCGGATTACAATTGAGCTTGGCAAAAAGTTGGTCTTTGTTTCATTCACAGCATTAACCATTGTGCCTGGGGATTATTTTTGAGGGGGGAGGATCGTCCAAATTGCTGTGATTCTCAACTTTTGAACTTCTTCGTGGCATAAGGAATGAAATTTTGAAGAAAAAAAATGCGACAAGAAAAAACAGCAACAACAACTTCCTAGCAGAATTGCAGATTAGAAATGTCCTTTGAAAGTGCGTCATGGTTTCATCCAGAGTCTTTATCGTCCAAATTCTCTGATTCTCAACTCCAAAAGTAATTACAGCTTCCGCAATAAAATTATAAGACAAAGTACAAAATACTGGCTTCCTGTTACAGTATTATGGATCACCCCCCGAAAATGTCCTTTTAAAGTTGAGACACGGCTTCATACAAATTCTCCGATTGGCAATTCTGAAACTCGTGACGGCTGGAATGAGTGTGGCTACAAGCCGGGCACCCTGTGTGTGAGGCCTAGACCCAGGATCCACCGTGTCGGTTCTCGGTTGCTAAGGGCCCGACAAACGCTGGTGAGATGCAGCGGTAAAGAAGCGCGTTGCCATGCAGCAGCGCTGCGTGCGCGCATGCTAGTGATTCACACTTCTGAATTTTCTTCACTGACCGTTGGCACCAGCAGTGATGGAGTGCCTGGCTTATAGCCACACTCCATTAAATGACCCTTAAAGAGATAGAAAGAGAAAAAAACATCTTCCGTCTTCTAGAATCTTGGATTACCTTTTTAAAATGTGGGTCTTTATATCATCTGAAGCAATAGTGTTGTGCACAGGTTTTTTTTTGGGCTAACTCGAATTTCTCGTCTGAAATTTAGCATTTTCGTGTGTTTCATTGCATGCTTTCTATTTCTGTTGAGAAGTTCCCAGTCAGTTTTCCCTTCATTTGTTTGACTTTCTATGTCCGCTGTTAAACAAAACATAAATTTGCAATTAACTCTCTTCTTGTCCTCTAAATAATTTGAGCCCTATGTGTGTATATAGCGTATATGAGCATAGTATATACACATGAACATTTATATTTACACTAAACAAAACTGCTTACTGAGTGATGAAAATGACCCAAATGCAAATATAAAAAAACATAGGAGGGCCTGACGATTCGATCCTAGCAAATTAGCAGAATTCTGCCTTGAGAAAGGTCCCACTAGGATCGAAACATATTGTTCCTTTGAGAAAGGTCCTGCTGGGATTGAAATGTCAGGCCCTCTGATTTTTAGGTGTTTCGCATGTGGGGACATTTAAAGTCAGTAGAATTTTGCAAAAGCTTTGCATCACTCTATAATACACCATTGGTTTTGCTCACACCATCCAAGTCAAAGAATTTAGGCTTTGTATGGTGGACACAGTACATAAGTAAGGATTGCAGAATCACCTTGTGGTTTGTCTCTTACGAGAAGAAGTGTGTTTCTGAACAGAACCAGTGAGTGGATACTCGGTGTATCGGCCAGGATGATCTGTTCTGTCTTCTTTTCAGCAGAGACAAACTGCTTGGTGTATCTGAGCGCAAACCTTACTGCTGTACAGAGTGTGGGTATCGGGAGAGGCAGAGAGGCTGAGGTATTTCCTCACTACCCCCTGGCAGTAGACTCATAGTAAGCACGGAAGCGACAATCTTTCATGAGCCAGAATGGACTCCGACTCCACGTGAATGAGAGTCTGAGTCGTGGAAAAATAAGACTCGAGCTAGGTCGTGTCCGAATCTGAGTCGTGGAAAAGAAAACTGGAACCGGATTTGGATCCGAGTCCGAGTCTTGAGTTGAACAAGTCTGCCTGTCCCTCTTGTCCAGCGTGCTGTCACAGAAAAACTCCTGGTTAATATTGTGTTGTCCATAGACGATAGACATCTTGTTTTAATCCTTAATCCTAGTTTGCGTGTGAACAACCATTTGCCCATGTTTTATTTTATGGCAAACATTGGCCAATAATTTTTACCCATACTCACCTGCTGCTGAATGTGTTCTCTGTACCATCAAACAAAGCATGCCCAGACGTTATTGTCGGCTTTCTCTCACAAAATAGCAAATCCATCCAAGCAGAAGAAAAAAAACATGTAGTGTTGTGAAACTTGGTAACATTTTCAGAAAAACATTTTGGTTGTAATTATGTTAACGGGCAAGCCATACATTTATCAAATTATTTGTTTGGCGGAAATGTTAGGGACACAAAACATGGAGGATGTGTTAGAAAGGAAAACGAGAATTGGCCAGGGGAAGAATGTTTGCTTGGATTTGCCAGTTTGTTAAAAGCCCACGATATCGTATCCAGAATTTTGGGTGGATTTAACTTCACTCATTTTAACTTACAACATATTGTAAGAAGATGAGCAATGCATGAAAACTATAGAACCTGTCTATTACCCATTGTAAGTGGGGTTATGGTGTATCTCATAGCTGTGTGGAATCATTCGTTTTTTTGTTAAATGATTGGTTGATTGGTCGGTCAGTTGAATCTGTGAGATTTGCTTTTGGGTCATTTATTAAGTCACCAATCAATTTTTTGGGGGAGCTCTTGAAAATTGAAAAATGACGAATCTCACTTAGGTTTGTGTGGACTACTTTTTGCTACAGATACTGAAAGGATATCGATGGTCTAGCAGACTGAGCAGCTATGCACGTCCCGAGGGAGGGGGTTGGAGTAGGTAGAAGGCCCTTCAACTAACTTGTGCCAGGACCTATGCGCTAAGAAGGTACCCCCTCCCTCCCCCTTGAAGATGACAATCTTCCGCTCTTCCACAAGTGCCTTTCGCCTCTGATCAAAAAAGAGAGAAAGAAAAATGAACAGATTTTATATATTATTACAAACTAAAACAAAATATATATATTGTAAAATAAAGAAAGATAAAGTTGTTAACTTTTTATCCATATTTTGGTTTATTTTCACAACTCAGATATGTTTTGTTTTTTTGTTGAACAACTCCAGCATGTCACTTTGTGTATGAATGTAGCAGTTTTTAATTTCAGAGAAATTATATTAAGATTCATATCACATAGTTGTGTAAAATGGTGATAGAAAAAAATCAGGAGAAGAATGCGGCACATATTGAGGCTTTGAGTTTTTAAGAAAGATGAGAAAGAGAGAGGTATGGGTGTGTACAGGCTGAATAGGGTCATTGTATCTACAGCTGTGACTGTGAATGGGTGCACTGAATGGCCCACTGTGTACAAGCTGAATAGGGTCATTGTATCTGCAGCTGTGACTGAATAGGTGCACTGAATGGCCCACTGTGTACAAGCTGAATAGGGTCATTGCATCCACAGCTGTGACTGTGAATGGGCGCACTGAATGGTCCAGTGTGTACAAGCTGAATAGGGTCATTGCATCCACAGCTGTGACTGTGAATGGGTGCACTGAATGGTCCAGTGTGTACAAGCTGAATAGGGTCATTGTATCTACAGCTGTGACTGTGAATGGGTGCACTGAATGGCCCACTGTACAAGCTGAATAGGGTCATTGTATCTACAGCTGTGACTGTGAATGGGTGCACTGAATGGCCCACTGTGTACAAGCTGAATAGGGTCATTGTATCTGCAGCTGTGACTGAATGGGCGCACTGAATGGTCCAGTGTGTACAAGCTGAATAGGGTCATTGCATCCACAGCTGTGACTGTGAATGGGTCCACTGAATGGTCCATTGTGTACAAGCTGAATAGGGTCATTGCATCCACAGCTGTGACTGTGAATGGGTGCACTGAATGGTCCATTCTGTACAAGCTGAATAGGGTCATTGCATCCACAGCTGTGATTGTGAATGGGTGCACTGAATGGTCCATTGTGTACAAGCTGAATAGGGTCATTGCATCCACAGCTGTGACTGTGAATGGGTGCACTGAATGGCCCAGTGTGTACAGTACAAGCTGAATAGGGTCATTGTATCCACAGCTGTGACTGTGAATGGTTTCACTGAATGGCCCATTGTGTAAAAGCTGAATAGGGTCATTGCATCCACAGCTGTGACTGTGAATTGGTGCACTGAATGGTCCATTGTGTAGTAGCTGAATAAGGTCACTGACTGAAAGTATTTGTCAACAAAGCAACAGTTCCTCTAAAAGATAGCCAGCCACAAAATACTTTAAAACCACACTTCTATCCATACTCTGCATGACCCTTATCCATTCGTGGAAAAACAAAATTGATATCCCTTTCTTACTGCTATGCATACTAAATAGCATTACCCACAATGTTGTTAAATTCGGCATAAGCTCCACTCCCAGGTATTATTGGGCACTAGTTCTAGATGCATCGTAAAATTGCATTCCAGACTCCAAGTCATAAACCTACACAGTGCCCAGCCACATTAGCCAGAGGCCACGTAAGGGTGGCAAAAACCAAACTGATTTTTTGTTTTTCAGCGAGCAGAAAGAACTTCCCTCCTCGGGCCGGGTCACAAGACCATTACCTGCCGAAAGTCCAATGGATATGTAAAGTAATGGATGGTTGACACCTGTAAGAGTGCCATGAGATGCTTATGAGATGCAAGTCTGCACTGTGGTGTTATTTTGACAAGTCAGGTGTGTCATGGCCGGATTGATTCCCTCTACGTTTGTCACAGGTGTTATCATTACTCTTGCAACTTCACAGACATTTGGATCGGCCAACTGGGCCATTTTTCCTTAATCTTTCAGTGCCCTGATGTCATTAAGTGGCCTGATGTCATTTACTGGCCTGGTGTCGTTTAGTAGCCTGGTGTCATTTAGTGGTCGTATGTCATTTAGTGGTCTGGTGTCATTTAGTGGTCTTATATCATTGGATATCCTGATGTCATTTTAGTGGCCTTATGTCATTGGATGTCCTGATGTCATTTTAGTGGCCTTATGTCATTGAGTGTCCTAAAGCCATTGAGTGGCCTGGTGCAAATTTAGTGGCCGGATGCCTTTTTAGTGGTCTTGTGTCATTGAGTCCCCTGATGCTATTTCAGTGGCTTGACGCCATTTAAGTGATCATTTCAGAAAGCCTTATGATGCATCGTAACTCAACTTACGATGGACAACCCAGCTTAAGTCGTGTTAGTCCGTATGGTTTCTGTGCATCACTCACGGTCTTGCGATTGATCGTAAGTTACGACGGGTTTGGTGAAATCAACCCCTGGTGTCATTTTAAGTTGTCATTGACACAGGGCCAAAAATTAAGAGGATTATTGGCCACTTGGGCCACTTGGCCTAAACATCCATTGGACTGAGGCCATACTAGCACTATTGATGTTAAACCCTGAGAAGAAATTTAAAAGGGGGGATTTACGGGGAACCTTTGGGCAATTTACCAAGCACATTATACCATTCGACCAATTGATTTGACCAAAAATGCAAATATAATACCAATAAAACATACAGAACTGGCAGTTGTTGAGGCCAAGTCAGCAGATTGGTATGATCAAGTTGAGTGAGTGGACAGGGCGGACTAGCCAGCCTGTCATATTACCAGTCACTGACAGTCTGGACATGAGTCTGGATTTCCAGCACACTGACCAACTGTACATGTACAATGGCGAGTGATAATTATGATGGATTGGCTGCTGTAAGTTGAGTTACATTGGAGCCCGGAAAAGCAGTGGTGGAAAAAAAGAATCAAAGAGGTTTACAGAAGAAAGTACCATGATTGGATCTACCAGACGGTGTCTGATTTTAAGTAGTTGTTCTCAATTCTAGAAACCACATACAGAACCTTTTTTATGTGGGGGATCACACATGTACTTTGATAACAATTCTGAGTTTGATAAGAGTGACTTATATCGTTAATTTTTCCAACTTAACAAAACATATGCAAGGGTCATATTAAGCAAGTAGTTACACTATTATTCTATTGTAAAGTATCCCAACCAATGCTGGCTTTGCAGCTTAACTTTATAAGAATAATTTGGTAGAAGAAAAATAATTTAAAGATTTGTACAAATTATCAAGAAAAAAAGGCCACTAAGATATTGTTTAAAAGTGAAAACATATAAAAGTTAATTATTTTTTCATATTGGTGGCTTTGATACTGAGAGATTTTGGTTCAGGTGAGTTCCTTTTTTTTTCTGTTGAGGATGAAACATTGTTTACTTGTTTGGGGGCATAAAGTCGTAAAGCTAGTAGATTTTAATGTTGTTTGCCTGTAAGAGCCTGGATATCCAGAGCCTGAGCCGAAGCCTTAACCAAACCCAGACCCTGAGCCAGAGCCTTGGCCACAGCCACAGCTTGTGCTTGAGCTTGAGTTTCAGCCAGAGCACAGGACCAGGGCAAGAGCCTGAGCTGAGCCACAGACTGAGCCTCAGCCTCAGCTTGAGCCCCAACCTGATCCCGAGACTGAGACTGAGATCCCAAGACTGAGCCCCAGCGTCTAACCTTTGCTTGAGCCTCAGCCTTAACCAGAGCCCTGGGTCAGAACATTAAGCAGAGACTGAGCCAAATCCAGAGCCACAGCCATCGACTGAACCAGAGCCGGAAACAATAGCCAGAGCCTGAACTGAAGCTATGGTTGAAGGGGTAAAAGAAGAAGTGTTGCTTTTTAAATGTAAACTGAATGAGTATTGCCTTCCATAGGGGAGTCTAATGTGTCACAACTCCCTCTTCCTTCCCTCTCCCCCTCTCTCCTTCTCTCTCTTTCCAACTCCCCCTTCCCTCCCTCTCCCCCTCTCTCCTTCTCTCTCTTTCCAACTCCCCCTCCCCCCCCCCTCTCCCCCTCTTTCCTTCTCTCTCTCATTACTGCAAAAAGCTGTTCAGTTAAACAGTGTTATATTTTGAGTTAGTGAGTCTGTGCCCCCTCTCACCCCCCCCCTCCCTCAAATTGCAAATTGCCAGGTTGGATCATAACTTATACATGGCTGCGCCGCATCGTGTGGAGGGCGTTGACAGCCAGGGGTGACGTGTCTCACCCATTATTCAGCGTCCTCCTTGCGAAGAAAACAAAGAAAGGAAGGAAGAAAATGGGGCTCTGGCCGACTTGTCATGAAACATTGAGCAGCCTCCAGGCAGGCATTTGCATATGTCTTTCAATCCAAGCCGGAACTTTCTCAAAGGCAAGTCCCATTGAGAAATGTTCTGCTAGAATTTGAACGACGGGTTCTCTAGAATTTAAGAACGAAGTTGCATAAGTTGTGGTCATTTCAGTCAGTAAGCGCTTAAGCAAGTTTGCAATTTTTTTGTTTAATTTTCCCGTGTAAAAACAACTTGACGTAAAAAAGAAAGACATTTATTGACTGTACAGTTTAACAGAGCAAATAGGAAAAGCCAGGCGTAGGACCTATATCAGCTGATCCTTTTAAAGCCCCTACACAACATTGGTAAGAGCAAAAAACAAAATGCTGTATTTTGGGAGAAAAGAGTAAAAGAAATCGTTTACGTCTCACCAAGATCTTAACTATTTTTTGGAACTGTACGGCGTTGAATGCTGCATTTTCGCGAAACAAATGAAGCGGTTTTCATGATTTTCTCGAGACTCAGTTGGCGGATTGAGCTGAAATTTTCACAGGTGCGCTATTTTATGCATATGTTGGATCAGACAACGTATGGATGCTATTCTTGGACCTCAACCAATGTTGTGTAGTGGCTTTAAGTAAGAGACTGTTCTTCACCAGTGCATCATATTTAAGTCGAAACGACGGTACATTAAGTCTGAGGATTTGCGGCATTTCTTAAAAGCAATAGTTTTATACAAGTTATTTACCGCGGCCTGTATCTTTATATGGGAATTTTGATTGGCACAATCTGTTGAAATTGTATTTCTTTCCCAGTTGTTTATGGATGCATCCTCTTGTTAAGTATTGGAAGAGGATTTGGGGTTTTCAGTCTGGAAAAACCCACCCATACTGCGACTGACGACGATGAAAGTCTGGTGAAATTGGTTCAAGATCAAAATTAAGAGACAACTTTATTGATGTAAGTTGCTCTGATTTTTAATTCTACAATGCTGATCACAAACAGCTCTTCCAGGCTGTGTAGGATGTTATTTTAAAAGAGGTCATCATGGTAACGAACCAGTGGCCCAAGTTGGTGATGTGCAACCACATTGTGCTATCCACCTTCAGGTTTTGCCTTAGAAAATTCAAATCTGTTGCAAACGACCAATAGGATGCAAGTATATGAAACATTGGCCAATCGGATAAAGTGTGCTACATTTTTTAATTCATTTATGAACAACTCATTTTAAGTAAATATCTTTTGTAATATAAATATCAGTAATGGTGCAATGCACATAGTTTACCTCTTGATTCCTCATGCAAGTCCAGTATTTGTTGGTGTGTTCTTTTTACCAAACCTTATCCATCCATTTATTTTTCCTGGATTTCTTGACACAATCTTCATGATTGGACAAAGAATAAGGTATATTCATGAGCTGCAGTCCCCGGCATTTGCAGTGCATGAATATCCATGAGCTGCTGTCTTTCGAATTCATTGAATGAATAATCATGAGTGGCAGTCACCGGCATATTCAGTTAATGAATATTCATGAGTGGCAGTCACCGGCATATGCAGTGAATGAATATTCATGAGAGGTAGTCACCTGAATATTCAGAGAGGAATATTCACGAGCTGCAGTCTCTGGCCCCTCTTAATGTGTGAGATTGGCCCTCTAAGCTTGCATTGTGGCCATTTGAGCTAGTAAGCAGATTGCTATATTTTTGTATTGCCTCCATTTTGTAGTTATATCGGGGGCTAATGCATGTTGGTTTTGTGTGGCAGCATATGCATGAGTTTCACTCTGAGCATCTCAGGAGGTCATAACTGTCTCACTTTTTCCAAACTTTCAGCCTGTATTATAGAGGGTTTTACCATTATGAACCCAAAGGCTTCCTACATTTTCACCGTTTCAAACACAGTATATAAAGCATAGGTCTAGCAGACCAAAAGACCAAATGTAACCACACGTTGTAATGCAATTAAATGTAGACCACTCTGTGTACGAAACTGACTAACTATCTCTTCCACCACATTCCTTACTTTCTCCAAAAATACACATAATCTCACCAATGCATTTGGAACTTTTATCACATTATTGTAAGGAGAATTAAGTATTTCAATCACCTTATCTACCACTTTAGAAAATGTATCAATTGGTCTCTTGGCTAAGTGAGAAATTTGATGAGACGTTTTGATTTTGGTTTAAAGATGACATGCAATTATTTGTTGTGCTGCTTTTTGTTGTTTTTATGTATTACGTTCTTTGATCAAAGTGTCATTGTATTTATAAGTGTTCAGCGTGAACTGTTAAAAGGGTTATACGTTAAAATGATACTGAAAAACTGCAATTGTTTTGTTAACATCTGACTCAGAAGCACACTGTAGCACTAATTATTAAATTGATTTTGGTTGTGCCTGTATCGTAAAGGAATAAAGGCTGTAAAATTTTACAATTTACAGATTGTGGTATCGTTTTATCTTGAATTGGCCTGGATCTATCTATTACCTTCCTTCCAAATGTCACTCAATTGATTTCATCAAAATCTCTGTGATATCCAACTGATGGCAGTTGAACCTATTTTTTTGTATATGCCTTATTATGCACAGAGGCTCGGACATTGCTCCTTGACTGCGTGCCGTGTTCCAGGAGATCCAGCCTGCACCGTTCCCTCCAACCTCCACCGTCCACTGCCAGGTTGTTTTTTGGCCGCCCCCTGCTTCCATCTTCCCACTCGTCCAAGGGCCACAGCCCAGTCGTCTGCCGGGTAATAGATATACCATGTTGTATCTGTGATGCAATGTGGTACCCACTGCTATACGATATTCTAATCCGCCACACGACCTCGACCAGCTCGGTGGTCAAGTGGTTAAGACGTCTGCACTAGAAAGGGGGAGTCGCGGGTTTGAATCCCGCCCAAGCTGCCTGACATGTTTTCATCAGGCATCAAGCATAGTAATGAGTACTCGGTGTTGATCACGTCGAGCAGGGCAAACCCTCATTGAATTAGTCTGTTGCGTCCTTCCTCAGCACGTGGCCCATCCAGTTCCATCTCCCCCTCACTCCATCACTGCTCTTTTGCCACTTCTGCCATTTCCAGAACTGTCTTATTGGAGACATATTGTTGCCACCAAATTTGTAAGACCCTGCTCAGACAATTGTTCTGAAAGATGTCAAGTAAGTCTCTTTCTTCTATACCCAGCATGATCTGTCGCAGAAAATTCATTGGTAACACGTTACATCCATTGCACTACACGGCCAAGCAGAATACCAGTTGTGCAAGGTTTGTGTAGTGCTACGCAAGCAGTGTCCTGTAATCTCTGCCTCAAATCATGCTGCATATTATATGCTCTTCTCCCATGGTCAGTTCCAGGTCACACAGCCATGTAGTAGTACTGACAAGGTCAGGGTCGTGAAGAGGGAGGCTTTTGTCCTTCTGTTATTGTCTGTGGTCTCCCAAGTCTCTTGAATAATTCACAGGCTAGTGCTCATCTTCGCTTGATTTCCATGGTTCCTCCACCATCATTTGGCCCGCAAGTTTTGTGAAACTCTTCATTTCTTCAACTTCACTGTGTCCCAATGTCAGGTTGGCTTCGTTCTTTGCTGTTGGCTGTCGGTGTCTTGCATTTCTTTGCATTTAATTTCAGTCCAACTCTTGCTGCGTTGTCTTCCAGCTCGGTTGTTTTTGGTGTGGAGATGGTTCATTGTTGATGACAGTACTTTTTGTTGGCCTACTTTGGTTGAAATGGCAGTCATTTTGGGCCCATTTGAGTACCAATGAGAATTCACCAGTACATCGCATTTCTCCTTTGAAAATATGTATTCTCAAGTAATCAATTGAAGAGAAACTTGTGTTAGGCCCCCCCCCCAAAAAAAGTGTTCTGTTTCCGATTACATTGCATTTCAAAATAGGGTAGGTAGGTAGTGAATTTTTGGGGGGTTTTTGCCAATTTTTATTTTTACAATCATATGGAGGCATCCGCATGTGGTGAAGCCTTAAGGGTAATAATAAAACTATCAAATTACACATTGAATTTTGTATCATCATTGCTTCCTGATAAAAAAAATTAGGGTCGCAGGCTAGAAATAGGGTCGGTTGGGTAACCGGAAGCAGATCTATTTTTGTTTTGCCTTAATCAATGTCTGTCATTCTAAACATGGTCTGTTAAGGAAAATACAATATGATCTTGAGGGAGGACGTGATTTGTTGAAGGTAGGAGAGCTGAGATGAAGTTCTGGTACCCCCTTTTATTCCAAACTCCGCCCCTTTCTCTGTCCCTTGCCTCAATCCTGTATTACCAAATCCCACAATTCTCGAGAATTGATTCTTCAGTGAATTTACCCCAACTCGACCTGATCATGCCAAGTCCATTCGTGTCTGTCCACCAAGAATCTTCATAACGCATGGCCCGACTTCCCTATTAAGCCATTGCATAATAATTATTCAGCGCGTTCCCCGACCTCTAGTCATTTTTTCATTGGAGAAAAGTTTTAATTGGCGCAATCCTGCCGCTAGGTGGCGGCATGCAACTTCGCCGACCGCATTCTTCATTTGGCTGGTACCCAAGCTCCGTCGGATCGATTGGGGTGCGTAACCCGATGAGGGAACCACGCACGCGTGCGGAGCACGCGGACCATGATACTGTCTGCACTGTGTGTACACAACAACATACGTGCACGCACAGCGCATAGCGTAATGTGCACGCCGCTGAGCAGACGACAATTTCTCCAATTTGACACGCGCAACGGATTTCATCTTCCGCTCCTCTAAGATTCGGATATTTTTCTTCCGTGCCGACGAATTACAGTCATTTGTGTCTGGACGCAGAGGGGGGAAGAGAGAGAGAGAGAGAGAGAGCGGCAAGCGACGGCCACTGGCAATTTCCCTTCGGCTCGACGAACTGCAATTACTCGCTCGTCTGTGAAAAAAAACTAATGGTCGGTAGATATTCGCTGAAGGTCGTCTGCTAGTGCTACGGGCGGCTGCCTGTGCTGTTACCGTGCAGCTGCGCATCGCTCTGAAAACCGCGAGCAGTCGTTCCTTAATTACCCACTTTACTGGCAATAAAACACACACATTTTGTCTCCATTCTTCTCCCTGCTTCTTGTCCCTGAACTGTCTGGGCAATAAGTTGGTCGTGCTCGTGTTAAATTCGCGCACAGTCGACCCACCCAGGCCAACGAGTTCTACGACTGTACGAGGTTGCAAATCACCAGTGTGGCAACTTGGACGAGCGGTCACCCCGACCCGTACTGCTACCAGTACCAGTAGTACCATCAACCCCCGACGAAGACTGTCTCCGCGCTGTCCATGAAAATGACATCTGAGCCCGCCGTGGTGGCTCGGCTGGTCGTGGACGGCGGGCCAGGCCCCGGTGTGCCCCGAGGAGTTGGAGTAGGAGGCGGTGGTGGAGGAGGAGGAGGTATCCAGCCGCGCGGCTCAGGCACTAACTCGCCCTTGCTGGTGACGGCCGGTGCGGTGGACTACATGGCCGCCAGCCATCAGGTGGCCGCGGTTCGAATCCAGTCTCTGTCCGTGCCGCCGAATCACCACCACCACCAGCCCACCGTCAAGAAGACGCCCACAGCCACGCCCACAGGAGACCACACGATACCTACGTCTCACTCCAGCAGCAGCATCAACAACAGCAACAGCAGCAGCAGCAACAACAACTACCACGGTGCAAGCCCTCAGTCCTCTGCTGGCTGTTCGGCCAGCGCTGCTGCCGGTGGTGTTGGTGCTGGTGGATGTGGAGCCATACCCAGGGATCTTTGCCCGCTCGAGGAAAGTGAAAATAACGCCAACAAAACCGGAGTCTCCGTGCGCTCGCCCAACACGAGCAACGAAAAGGTTTGATGCATTATGTTTAATACTAATTTAACAATGATGTTTTGGAAAGTGTTTCATTATTAATATGATTTTCTATTAATAAATTACTACTTTTACTAGTACAGTACTCGGTAGTAAGTACTACCACTGGCACTAGTAGTAGTACTAGTCTAGGGCACTACCAGTACGCAGTAGGCCTACAACTACCGACTAGAACTTAGAAATAGAAGCAAGTACTGAAGTAGGAACAGCATTGAGCACAAGGAGTACTGGGACATTGAGCACTCCATGCACAAACTTTATGAGACCTCTCTGAAGTAAATACTTCCCTTTTTTTAAAGGTTGAATTTTAAAACTCATACTTGATAGTTGATACATTATGCAGTTTCCTCCAAGATTTTGAGTTTGTGATAATATGGGCTGTAATACTTGCAAAGTTGTCAACAGGACCAACCCAACCATAACCATTCATTCCAATTAATAGCAACTCGGAATTTCTCATCTAGAATTCAGAAATTGCTTGTTGACACACATGTATGAAATGGTGTTTTGAGGGACATTTTGCTGACGGAACCATACAGCATTCAGCTGAGTAAAGCACATAATATGTAAAATTTTATTTTACATTTTGTACAAAACTGAACAAAAAAATAACGAAGTGTGAAGGCGGCGGAAAGATAATGCACATAGCTTGTCATCACTGGGACAGTACCTGGCAAAAATCTACAAAAGGCCAGGCCATAGCAATAATGTACACGAATGTATGTACATACATGTACATACATGTAATGATGTACCGGTATGTAGTTGCGCTCCATGTCAAGTGTGGTGCAAGATTTTCTTCGAAATAAAATCTTGCCATCGTGGCCATCGTTTATTTCAAGCCCTGCAGCAATACAGACACACGTGATGTATATGATGGAAACATTGGTCATTGAATTCAGAAATCAGGTTACTGCAATTTTTGTATTGCCACAAGTGGGAGTCGTACAAGTGGTTTTACATGTAATTATCCCCGAGGTAAAGACTGCGTGTGCATTTTACTTACTGTACGCATTACACCCAGTGGCTAGAGGAGATGCCAGGGCAAGTCTTGTGTCAATAGGAGACAGTGGAGGTAATCCCCTCAAGAGCTAGCCCAATGAGGAAGTGAATGTGTTTGCCTGCCTCTTGTTGCACAAGGGGTTTGTGTTGGGACTTACAGTAAGTCCCCAAGACCCTCCCCTCCCACTTGCTCTCTCTCTCTCTCTCTCCCTCCCCCTCTCTCTTCGCCTCTCTCTGTCTATCCCCCGCTCTCTCTCTCCATCTCTCTCTCTATCTTTCTCTCTCCCCTCACTCTTTCTTTCTTTCCATCTTGCTCTCTCTCCCTCCCCCCTCTCTTCCCCCTCCTCCATAATTGATAAATAACCCATGGGCTGGGAGAAAAATCCTTCAACGCAATAGTGCATAGATTGGATTGGTGGCCAAAGATCCTGTTATTGTGAGCAGTTTTGCGTGGGTTGCTGTTGGATAGCCGGGGGCAATAGAGGAATTGCCTGTTCTGAAATGGTTATAACATCTCTCCACAGTTTATAGTAGTTTTAGTACCGGTACATGCACTGTGCAGGGACTTTGTAACCTGTATTTTTATTTTTGTGCATATTTGTTGATTGTAAATGACCAAAGGATTGATGATTTATTGGTAAACATACTGTACGTGTGCATTTGTATGTACAGTATATACTCTTGCTTGCATGGATGCCATTCAATCAAAATACTCAAAATCTAATAGAACACTGTGGGAGATCGAAAAGTAGGTGGGCCTACAGCCCTGCCTGCAGCCTCTTTAGTTCAGTGATGGTTTGCCCAACTTTATTATTGTACATTTCTATTTAACAGTGCAAGCTCTGCGCTTTTGCCTGATTGCCTGCTGAACAAAAAAATACCGGTACACAGTTCAGATAGGATTCAAACTCCTGCTTTCTAATGCAGACATCTAACAATTGGTGGATTCAGCGTGTTCTGCATTCCATCATCATAAGAAAATCATATTGTAAAGGAACTGCTCTTTTAAAGTGTACATTAACCCTAACCCCCCAGGCCCTTTCACTAGGAACCTTACCTAATCCAACAAAATCCAACATGATGGGATCCGACTGCTGGTTCACTGTACCTATTCCATCAAAGTCCAACAGGTCTTTACCTGTTGGACAAAATGTGAATAGTGGGGACTCATACCTAACCCATCGAAATGCAATCAACTGTTTCACTGCAGTAAATTTCATTGTGTATGCAATGTTACTTTTTTTATGGGCTCAGACAGATATATTCATAACGGCATCGCACATGTTTTGAGGTTCAGTGACTTTCAAACGCAGTTGCCGTTTCAAAGAATAACAGATCCTCATTGCCCTTTTTTATATTTCTTTTATGGATGTGGGGGAAAAAAAGCTTGAAGAAGACTGAAGATGTTGGTGGAGACAATCTACTCTGTCATGGTGCTGAAGTAGTCCTCGCTGGCTTGATGGAACTTAAAGGAATGAAGGAAAAACTGACTGGGAACTTATAAACAATTTTGACAAGTGGCAAAGAAAATTTTGACTGGACTGGGACTTGGAGACCTCTGGGACCCGAGACCTCTGACCTTGCGTACCAGCACTCTTACCATCTGAGCTATCCAGCCCTCAGGTGGTGGCTTTCCCAAATAGTCAACTAGTCTGGGGTGGGGCTGTCAGTCAGAAGCATTCAGCCATTAACTGCCTTATATCTCTCTAGTCTAGGAATCACGCCCCTGATTTCATTCAGATGCAAACAACCAATAGTTGTAAACCTGGCTACAGCAGTTCTAGGATCACAAAGTGGATGCAGCTTTTTTCAATTTATGTCAAACAAAAACTGACAGGAAACTTTTATGTTTTAAATTTGTTTCTGTGAAAAATAAAGTAGAGATACATGACAATTCTGCCACACTACTGCTACATAACAATACATGATATGAAATCATTTAGTTTAGACACCTGTTGGAGACTTCACCCAGTCTAGTCAAATTGCAATTTTACATGTAAGCTAGCAGTTTTCCCTTTGTTCCTTTTGGAAAGATTCTATTTCATGAAACTTGAAAGTGATTCTTTTTACAATTATTTTGTTTAAATGTTAACCTTTCCTGAGAGTGAGTATTCTTAAACAAATGATAAATTGGAAGACTACCGTATTTCTACGAAGAAATTTCTAGCAAAAGAAGCCTGTTTACATATTCAAGGACAGCACATCGCCAAGCCCATTAAAGCTCAGACAAAGCCCTTATCAAAGGAAGGCAGATCAGATCAGATATGTTTTCTCGTTAATGTCATCTTCATCTTGGGACCAGTGAAAAAGATTAGTAACTAAGTACATTTTACTACTGTACATGTACATCCTAGGTGGTGAATCACCTCAGGCAGTTTTGTAGTCTGACCAAGGTCAGATGAGCGGCCTTCATCCCTTGATCCATGTCCCCGAATGCACTCTGATGTGCTTCCTGTCACTCCCAATTCACTGTCCTGATCAATGGACCTAGATTAATTAGGTGCGGCATCCACACTGACTTCAGGTCAGCTCATCCCCCCCCCCACCCTCAGTCAGTCAAGAATCAATTGTGGACTGTGGCATTGAGCAGAGATTTTTGTCGATACATGTTGTCCGGAATGGAAGGGGCATTCCTGTTTGTGGACATGTTAAAATACGGAAACACTAGAAAAAAATCTCTACAGCATAATGTCAAGGCAGAAAGCATGTTAGAGTCAGCACACATACAGTAGATTCTATCGTTCATTCCCCTTAGGACAGTGTCTGTAGAGATATAATACAGGTGTATGTACATAATGGCCATATCATTAAAATCCATCTCATCGTTTGGTTTGGCGGGGGAGGGGAAATTTTCCCCTTATTTTCCACATCTTCAGATAAATGTATACATACATGTGTCATTGTAGGCTTGAGAGTGAGATTCCAATCAGTCATTTTAGAATGTACGTGTAAACAAGATTTTTTATGATATTCACTTTGTGTATTTGTATGCTACATGTACATGCTCCATTGAGATGTCATTATCAGTGACTTTGTTTGGCCATTATGCCCACTTACATTTCAGTGCACAGTATGGTAATAGGCAATGTATAAATTTCTTAGTTTATTGAGAAGGGGAAAGAGAGAGGGAGAGAAAGAGGGGGAGAGAGGGGGGGGGGAGAGAGAGGGGAGAGAGAGAGGGAGAGAAAGGGGGAGAGAGAGTGGAGAGAGAGACACAGAGAGAGACGGAGGGTGAGCGAGACAGACAGACAAACAGAGACAGACAGACAGACCGAAACAGAGAGACCTAAAGAGAGAGAGAGAGAGAGATGTATAGAGACAGAGATGATACAGAGAGAAAACAGTGACAGAGAGAGAAACCGAGAGGAGTGGGAGGAGAGAGTGAATGGGGAGAGAGAGGAAAGGGGTTTGCCTTCAGAAATGACAACATCAGTGGGCAATTGGGCAAAATGTAGCAATACATAATTTATGTCATTTGTTGAGTCTGCCTGTGGCCGTTACACTGCTTTTTTCTTCCATCTGGCATGCATGGGGGACTTGATGTGAGGTCAGAAGGATTGCATATGACTGGCAGGAGAGATATGAAATGAGGCATAGCATACACGTACAGATGAGAGGGCTGGCGATGAAAACTGCACATTTAGTAATCAATGGAAAGCCACTCTGCTGCTTTATGTACATGTATTTATTGGGTCACTTGTTTGTTTGATTTCTTGTACCTGTACATGTACGCCTGTGAGATGGACCTGCTGAAATGAGAAGGTATTTGGTGGCTGACTGCACTGGAGCCTCTTCTCCCATACTTCTCCCAAGGCTAAGAAATGGTGCATATTTGCATACAAACTACACTGTAGTACCTGTCTGCACAGTACATTGTATATTTGCATACTTTTACCTGTCATCAGAATGCAGAAATGTTCCTTGAGCTTGATAACCCATGGTTGGCATTTGCTCTTCTCCTTCAGTCTAAACAAACTAATACTTTGTGCAATCGCCCTCTGCATGCTTGTTGACCCAAGTTGTGTAAGAGCATGAGACTGTCACCAGACTCTACAGTGCTATAGCCCATTTTACACGAGTGCCGGAAACACATATAGACTGCGAAAATTGGCGCCAGATCTCAGATACAATGGTTGCTTTTGATTTAATTGCAGACATTAATTTGGTACAACGCAGCGTGATAGCGAACGTCCCTCATGTTTCTGCATTTGCATGTGAGGTCAGAGGTTATATTCGTATCAATGGTACATGTAGTGGTCCATTGTACAGTGATATCATTTGCATGTTGGAATAGGGTTACCAGTGTTGCTCTCAGAATGAACAAACTTGTCATGTGGGTGTTACAAATTGTAATATTGCCGCTTGGCTCTAGAAATGGCAAAAAATAAGAATCCACTGGTCATTCGAAGAATCCAGCAAGCTCATTAATGTAAAGGCAGAAATCAACATTCAGAGGAAAATGCTCAGGAGTACTGGTAGTAGCATCAGTAATCATTTGACAAGAGCCATTTTGAAAGTTTTGCTGAGCGTGTTGCACTTGCTCAGTGTAGGCATAAAGGTGACGCCTCTGACCACTATCCTTGCGAGCATTGCATTGATGCATTTATACGACCAATCTCGGTGATTATCACATGGATGTCGCATTGATACAAATTTTTGGGGGAGGTCTCGATCCCTGTCTTGAATCCCAAGTGACCCGTGTGATTTGGTGACAGGGATGCAATTTTACACGACAGGTATCCGTGACAGGTATCCAGGACAGGTACATTGTATCCGTGCTTCTTGACATCAATGTGATTTTTTCACATGGGACCCTTGTTTTCAGCTCTCATGTTAATTGGGCTATTTGAACAATAAAACATAAAAAGTTGCTGAACAATTTATTTTTCACAAAGCATCCAATGCCTTTTTTTTTCTGAGAGCATACTGTATGTATGTACATGTACATGTATGTGTGTACTGGTATGTGCATGCAGATTGTTTATTCGGTATCCAACACTAAAATGTCCACTCAGTTCACAAGTACAGTTTGTACTGTACTGTAGATGGAAGGAAGCCAACTCGAGTGACTCATTTGCAAACTGGTTGCCGTGAATTTATATCCACCACAAAACCTTTCCACATGTATACACTTGTTAGAACTGCACATACACTACACATGTACGGTATGTACTGTACGTGTGTCATGTAGACAACTACACTGTAGATGTACAGTGTACATGTAGTTTTGTTCATACTGTATGTACACGTATGCAAGGCCTACACGTACATTGTACATATACAGTACATGCACACGTACATTTACATACATGTAAATGTACGTGTGCATGTACTGTATACACGTACAATGTACATGTATGTGTCCTGTATACATTGTATGTGATGGTGTACGTACATGTACGTACACCATCACATACAATGTACGGTAAACAGGACACATGTACATGTACAGAAACAGTATCCAAACATACTGTATCAAGCCTACATGTACATGTACAGTTGTACATGTACATGTATCTCCAATGTCAGCCTGCAGGCTAAAGCACTTCTTGCAATTTTATTTTTTTTCTCCCTCCCCATTAATTTCATCATTCCTTTGAAGCAGTTTTCATGAGTCGAATGGAACATACACTGTACACTCCGCAGAGAGACCAAATTCCCCGCGTACTCTTCACAGCTTTGGGTGCACACAATGCCAATAGGAAGCAAATGGAATTAGCAATTGAATTAGGAGTTAGGACGGCAGCGCTCGGAGGGACAAAGCCATTGTCTCTCCAGATTTACCTTGCAGCTACATGTACATGTATCTGCCGAGTGCGGAATAAACATTTTTGTCCCGCTCTTCTTATTTTGTTTTTGTGCAACATATAAAAGCACCGGCGCTTCCTTACCACAAATCAAAACACCATGCCTAAAAGAGATTTCCAACTACTTGAAATGGATTTGAAACACGGCCCTACAGTAATTTTCCCTTTGATGATTGGCAGATATTGGCCCAAGAGATACATGTAGTGTGCTAGACTGCTGGTTAGAAATAAAGAAATGGCTTTGAATTTTAGTGCTACAGTAGGGGCCACTGATCCCACAGTTTCCGGTGGCCCGGTGCCATTTTTTAGTGGCCAATGGCCTCTGGGCCCCAATGAAGTTAACTGTAACTGTAGCCCTTGAGCAATTCCATGATACATGTAACTTACATATATGTACGTTACATGTTAAGTGACTTTGACTTGATCAGTCATTCTTGAAGGATGTACCATGTACATGTAACTTACAATTGTACGTTACAAAATACACACCAACCCGTCGCATTGTCCTTATACTCCTTTTTTATAACAATTTTAATATTTTGATCTGTCGTACATGTATAATAATTGCTTTTTAAAAAAGGGCTACAGTTACTGTGGCTAGTGTACTTCAGGAGTCACAACCCCCCAGAAAAAAATCCCCAAAAGGACCCCTGAAATTGTCTCAAATTGTTCTAATATAATTATGTCCCCCCCCCCCTCTTAAATGGTTTTAAATTAATCATCAGAAAGTCAGACAGTGCACGACTGCACGGTGAAACAAAAACGATAAATGCAAATTAGGCACAACACATTGAGTGCCAGTGAAAGAAACCCGCACTGTGGACTGTGACTTGCCCCGGTCCACTGAACAGGTGGCTGTGTGAGGAAAGCATAACCTGCACAGCTGTTTCCATGGTACACGTACATGTATGTATCTACCCTATGTTTTATTTATTAGATTGTAAGGGATCACCCCCCCCCCCTAAAAAATAGAAGCCACAATATGTTTCAGGCTAAATCACTCAGAAAGAAAGAAAGATGCGCTGTTTTAACACCCCCTTTATTTATAACAAATTTTGTTGGGTCTTCCCATGAATGCAGCTTTGGCCCTAACTGTGTATCCACGGTTTAGATTCTACGCTTGGGTTTGTCAGATTATGATCGATAAACGAGGGCTGGCTGGATTGAGCTCCATGCCCGAACGAGCAGAATCGAGACGGTGAGCTTTAACAATTACACTGCAGCGGTGGGTTTTTTGGCATGGTCTTGCACGCACGACAGAGCTTTATTGCCTTTGGCTCAGGTGAAGGGGAAAAAAACTCCAACAAAAACCCACCAATTACCCTTACTCCGACCATGCTCCGACCAACCCCAAATCTGAATTCTGGATGCGAGCGCATTTGCATAAATGCAGTGTCATCAATCACATTCTGGCAAGACTTTGGCAGCATGCATGATGTGCAGGGCATGTACAGTACAGTATACATGTGCATTCATGCCTTGCTCTCTGGCAGACCCGTGTCAGACCCTCTTTGCATATTCCGTGAGGACACCATTTTTTTATGCTGAACAAACGTGTACATTGTACATGTACACTGTCAGTCGTACAATTAAGTGCCCTACTGTACATGTATTTAAGTTTTCGGGATTTTGAGATGAACCCGCTCAACATTTCGTAATTTTTTTAATGAAATAACATATATTTCAGATCTTATGAAGGGGGGAGAGGGAATGATTTTCACTAAATTTGAGGCTGTTTAATTTTCACAGTAATGTTAAGTGAAAATTCAGATCCTTAAATGTCAGCAGCTGAAGATTTTATTATGGGTAAAAAAAAAGGGCCAAAAACTAATTTTCATCCAAAATTCAGATAGGCCACGTTTTGTTGCCACTGAAGACATGTGTGACTGCCCGAAGTCACTTCAGCCCCTATGCACATACTGTACATGGAGCCCATGCATGGACACACGCACTTACTGTACACTGTACAGTGTACATACTACAGATATGCAGCAATGGGGGAGTCACAAAATGGTTCTGGCTATCTATCGTAAAAACATAGTATCATACCAAGGGACTACAGTTTTTTTTCAAGTCAATTGCTTTTCTTCTTTTCTTTGCTTTGCTTTTTTGAGCTTCTCCACAATTTAAATTTCAGATGGACGAGAAAGAGGCAGTGAATTCAATAAGCGATTGGAAGGTGCACACACAGCCACCCATGAATATTGCAGTCAGTCCTAGGGGAGGGGGAGGGGGTGAGAGGGGAGAGGGGGTACTGTTGGCTTAACCACTGAGGCAATATTGACTCTAAAATGAAAGCGCCAGTAGATTATGGCTGCTGTGCTGTCTGTATTTTATTGCGAGCGAGCCCTCGTCAATTTTGCACAATAAAATTTAAAAAAGACAAATGAGGGATTATAATGGTGTATGATGCAATAGTTATGATAACAATATTGTGGATGATAATGGGGTGGTTGATTAATGTGACCACAGAGCTACATGTACATGTAGGCCTTACTCTCTGATGCGACACGTTTTCTAGCCGGAGGTCTTAATCTCAGTCGGTCTGTACAATTATTGTATCCCCCCTCGACCAGGGCCGCCACAAACTCCTGAAATCTTCTTGATTCTTCCGGTAGTCTCCCAAGCCCCTGCAACTGCAGTCTACTGTAAAAAGGGACCTTCCCCCCACCCCCTTTCAACTCTGTAAAGGTCGTGGCAAATGGCATTTCTTCATTTTGTTGTCTAATGCAGCCTGTGCATTTAGTGCCCACCTGTCCACTGTGAGTGCAATCAGTCCATCAAGTCACGCCACAAATGACGCTAGAAATGACGCTACTGACGCTAGAAATGAAGCTACATGTACGTAGAGTATAATGCACATTTTGTGTGCCTTTTTTGAGAGGATTTCGTCAACAGCAAATGGACAATGGGTTTTAATCATACTGACGAGGGTGAAATTAAGTTTGATAGACTTCATTCCAGTTCACATAATTTGAGCAGTCTCTCCAAATGAACATGTAAAAGGTTAATGGAAGGTACATGTACATGTACAGTGTACATGAGTACCTGTACAGTACCGGTGCTTGTATGTCCACTGACATGATCCTGTCACTGCACATACATGTACATGTACATGTACACGTGTGTGTACACAGAAGGAAGCTTTTCTTCCTATTTCTCCCTCAGTTTTGCTAAGTGAGGTGGTGATTTAATGACACCTGTGAAAATAAGATTTATAATGCAATATTGAAAATTTTGAGTCCAAACAAGGTTTAAATCTTAAAAAAAAGAAAGAGTTAATTTGTTTGACTTTAAAAAATATTCCGAGAGCCTGATGTTTCTATCACAGCAGGATCTTTCCGCAAAAACAGAAGGCGATTCTAGTAGAATGGGAACATTGGGCTCTCCAATACGTTCATGATTTGCGTCTTTCAGGTCATTCCTGTTTGTAAGCAGTCTGCAACATTCTTTGCAACACTTTGAAAGTTAACTTTAGGTTGGCCTAAATACATTGTATGTGACAGTTCCTGTTCCACCATCTGTATACGTGTACAATGTACTAAACACAATGTAGGTGTACAGAGGCTCAGCAAACAATGAAGCCAACTCTCCATCTTCACAAGTACCCATCCCTCCCCCACACACTCAAAAGGATGGCTAGAGACTATGTGTACAATATGTCTGAGCAACTTGTACCAAAGGATTTCATCCAAGGACATAAACACAGTCAAACCCTGTTACAGGAGTGGAACCCACAATTCGTAGATTGACCAAAAGACATCTTGAGAACTACATGTACATGTACATGTACATGTACCGGTACAGGCAGGAGCCCCTCAGCGAGTTCACTCTTTGATGTTTACAGGGAGCGATTGTTTACAGGCAGCCATTATTTGTCTGTCATGGATGCTGTCAGTCAATTAGGAGGAAAGAAAAATGGAATGGAGGCAGTATAGGCAGCATTCTGACTCACATAAACATGTAAATGTATACTACATGTACATAATGTACACATGTACACATTGTACACATGTACATTTATGCCTGTATACATGTACATGTACACCACTGTACGTACACAAACCACATCCATACTCTCTCAAACCCAGTGGATATGTTCAATTGAGTCATACATTTTGTACAATGTAGGCCTACTTCATTATCAAAGCTACTGTACATGTACATGTAATATTATGGTACATGTACTTGTATGGGAAATTATGGTATGGACCAGACTTTGTGTACATGTCCACGATGTACAGTACATGTATATGCCTACAGCCTAGTCACAAAGAATCCTGCTGAAATTTATTGCTGGCCAAGAATTATTAGACCTTAAATCTCCCCTCAGTGATTTATTGTGATTGCTGACAAAATAGGCCTATACAATCTTCTGTAAGGAAATGACAAGATGTACATGTATGTACATGTAGATACTGTGTGTACAGTATCCTCCTCCTCCTTCTCTAGTTCCTCTTTCTCCTCCTTCATATCCATCTCCTCCTCTTCCTCCTCTTTCTCCACCTCCTCCTCTTCCTCCTCTTTCTCCTCCTTCTCCACCTCATCTTTCTCCTCCTCCTGTTCCTCCTCTTTCTCATCCTATTCCTCTTCCTCTGCTTTCTCCTTCTCCTCCTCCTCCTCCTGTTTCTTCTTCTACATGTATTTCTCCTCCTTCTAGTCCACCTCATCCTTCTTTTTGTTTCTTTCCCCCCTTTTCTCCTCCCCCTCCTTTCCCTCCTCCCCTCCTCTTCCTACAAATGGGACCTTGTCATGCACATACTGTACATTACACTGTGCATCTGGAGGCATCACGGTGGTGGAGTTGGAGGTTTAACTTTATGGTTGCCCTGTAAGGTGGGTGTTCGCTGGGTGGTCGTTGTGCACTTGAGGATAATGTACATGTTCAAATGTACGTATGTGCATAGCCTCCCTAGTCTTCCCTGGTTGTAGGCTACAGAATTGGCACTGCCCCCATCAGTGCATGCTGGCGTTGAACCAGCCGACCCCTGTGTGTGCAACTACCTAAGGCTTTGCTCACCCACAGTGTACAAAGAAAGTGGTTTCACAGTCCTACTGACTTCTGAGACATGTAGAAGCTAGAGACTGTCAAATAAAATAGGAGATGCTTTGAAGTTTGATACACATAAAAGCTTGCTATAGAAAAATGTCCAGTGTTTTGGTAAAATCTTTCTGATCCATGCATTTTGCAATTGGGTTTTTCATCTAGGAGTAAAAAATACATGTAGGTGGATTGATTAAAGGAAAAGCCTAGCAAGATAGGCCACTGTGCACATTATTTCGTGTAGACTTGATGAAAAGATATCCGTTCCCTATTAAAACTGAACATTGCCTAGTGGGACATGCTTTCATGTACTGTACATGGGTGCACATGTTTACTGAGTATTACGCTTTGATCTCCTGATGAACTGTTGGTACAGCCTTCACAGTCACTTCCCCAGATCCTACGACATTTTTTTTTTATCGGTTGGTGCATCGGTCAGCCCTTCACGTCTGTGGCCGGCAGGTACGGTATACAGTGGAGAAGACTGGGAGGCCTCAATGAACCACTCATGTGCACTGCACTCTGCAGACGGCCCATGTAAAAGACGAACTACTGTGTACATGTACACGTATGTGACAAGGAGGGGGTGCAAAGGATTATTGTGGGGGGGGGGGGGGTAGACAATTTGTGACACAAGAGGCCGGATGTGGGGACATTGTGACCAGTGGGGATGAAGAGGGGTTACTTAGAGTTCTGTCAGATACATGTACATACTGTACATGTACATGTACATATTTCTTTCAGTGTGCTGCAATCTTCGCAAGTACATGTACAGTACGTACTGGGGGTACATATTGGACATTTGTAGTAATGTACAATGTACATATACATGTATGTGTAGGACATGCACATGCCTCCCTGCCCTTCATTTGTAAATTTCCTGTGGGGATTTGCCCGCTGTCCAATAAGCCCCTTTCTCTCTCTCTCTCTCTCCCTCCCCCCCCCCCCCCCCCCCCCACCCCACGGCTGTCTTGAATTGATCAGGGAGATTTCTCGGCTGAGGTGACTTACCCAATCTTCTAGGAAACTACATATAGATCTGACAAGTGTTAGGGGGTGATAGTTTGACCCCCCCCCCCACCAAAACCCATCCACTCCTGAAACCCACAGAATTTTGGAATCAGGAATGCTCAACTTCCATAACAGCCTGCAGGTCATTTGTTTGTTGGTTTCTTTTGTTTGTTTCTCACTTAGTTTGTTAATTGGTTTGTTCGTTCGTTCGTACATATATGCTTATTGTTTCACTTGTTTGTTTGTTTGTTTATTTGTTCATTCATTTGTTCATTCATTCAAATTTATTTCTCAAATGTACCTTTTCACATCATTTGAAACTTGCCATTTCTCCATTTGTTCACTCATTTTACCCCCAAGTTAAATTTTCCCATTCTATCTTTCCAATTTTGTTTTAATTTGATTTCTGACAGTTTTGTTTAATTCCCCCTAAATCAAACGTAATCTCTAATGAGTTCAGTACATGTTGATGCTTCGTTGAACAATTTTGTTCTTTCAGTTTCAACTTGAAAGGGCTGCCAATTTTCTGTCTGTTTTCAAATGCTGTACCTCGTGAACAAAAGGGACATTTTTCAGCATTTGTGCCACAGCAAAGTGTTTCACTTCATTGTCTTTCCCCCACCCTCCCACACACACCTTTGCCGTTAGCCAGGCGCTGATGTAAAATGCAATGGACATTCAGTCACAGACTTCGTGCTGATTGCCTCAGCATGCCCTAATTCATTGCCCTTTCAAATTTGTCCCTCATTGGGAAGCAATTCCCCCACACGTTTACAGTGAAAGCACTTGAGTGTGAAATCAATTTTGCCAAAAGCAATTAGTGCAGAACTTGAAATGGGGGCATGCCAAAGTGTTCCCCTGGAATTTTTTTTTTTTAGGGGGAGGTAATGGAGGATAGGACTCATTGCATTTCATGAAATATTACCTGCTGTCTTTCCGAGTGTCCAGTTACCAAAGATCTTGACAAATCTGTCAAATCCACCGTACACGTGTACACGTACATGTACAGGTGGTATGTATACATGTCCAAGTACAGTACATGGTACACCACATGTATGTTTAAATATGTACATGTACTGTACATGTACATGTACCTGGGATCGATTTCACCAAACCTATCGTAACTTACGACCAATCAGAAGTCGATGAGCAATGCACTGACATCATACGGCTTAACACAACTTACGATGGGTTAATCCATCGTAAGTTGAGTTACGATGCATCCTAAGGCTTTGTGAAATCCAACCCGGATTACATACATGTACACAATGTAATTGTATGCCGTATGGTGTCTGTGCATTGCTCATCGACTTGCGATTGGTCGTAAGTTACATGTACGATGGGTTTGGTGAATTTGATCCCAGGTACAGTACATGTACACATGTGTGGACTGTAGTAATGCTTACACATGTACATGTATATGTAATATATACAATGTACATGTGTATGTACACAAGTATGGTCTTCTTTACATAAAAAAAAATGTGTGTACGTGTACATGTATATATACAGTATGTACACGTACGTACAGGTACGTGTACATGTATACATGTACATGTACATGTACATGTATGTACATTGTATGTGCATGTACAATGTACACTTGTACATGTACACATGTACACATGTACTGTAAACTGTTCAAATATTTGGCTGTTGCCAGTTTGGTTTGCAGAACAATATGTACGTATACGTGTACATACGGTACATGTACATGTACATTCATGGAGTATACAGTACTTACGTACATGTACATGTACATGTACATGTACATGTCTGTCCATGTACATGTACATGTACTGTACCAGTACATGGACATGTGCATGTGGACATAAAATTATGTACATTTATAATTATGGCACATATACAAAGTACAATGTATGTAAATGTACATTCTGCAATAAATAAATTTAGAGTAGAGTTCTTTGCTCTACATGTGTATGGTACATGTACATGTATGTCTCATGGGTCCAATTAAAACACTCTCCTGTTTCTATAAGACCGGATTGAAAAAGGAAATGACCAAGAGAATATGGCAAGCACAAACATTCTCAAAACATTTCCATAGACATTTCATTTTCATAACCATTTCTGAAATTTGATAACCTGGAATATGCTTTAATAGTTGATGACTGCATACATTTTAATGTGAAACTAATTTGCTAAATGCACTCAGTAAGTGCACCTAGGATACTGGACAGGGATTCCTTTCTCACTTAAATGCTCTGTCAGTATTCACACGGTGCCAGGAAACGTGCTGGGCTCATGCTTTTTATTTTGTCCACAGAGGTTCAACTGACGCTGTCTGCTCAGTTGCACTGAGCAGTGAGCACATATGTTTGGCTGCATAGTTGCTTCCCGCCTTCTCCCTCTAGCCCTGCCTTTACCCCCCTTACCATCTACCCCTTAATCGCGGCATATGCATGCTGCCTTGGCACTGCCCGCCAGGCATTGTCAGATGTCCTAAGTATCATGAGCTGCCTTCAAGGACTGGGAGTCTAATGTGGCCCGCTCGGCGCTCGCTGTCTTGTACATGTACGTACATGTACACGTACGGTGGCGTACAGTAGGTGTACATGTACTTGTTCATAGGGGTGTCCCAGCTGGCCAGCCGGCAAGACCAGCCTTGCTAAGCCCCTGGTAAACCAGCCAGCATCATCTCAGCTGATCTGATCACACACAAAAAAGAGAAAGAAAGAGAAAGGAAGATAGAGAGAGCCCCCCCCCCCCAAAAAAAAGAAAGAAAGAAAGAAGAAAGAAATCAATAACACACTTGCAGCATGATGTACCACCGCCAGACCTGACTGAAAGGGTCTCTAGTCACAAAGAGGTTCTTACAATACATGTACCGGTACGACCGACCGCCTTACAAGAAAATGCCCTCAGTATCCTTAGGACTGTGGTAATACGGATTTTTCTTTTTTTTCTTTTTTCCTTTTGCTCTTTCTACAAGAGGACACCATGGGAAGGACATTATAGACAACAATGGCTGGAGTAATTCCCAAGTGTGTTGGGGGGGGGGGGGGGTTAGGGGGAGAGGGAAGGGAGGGCCACCCTTTTCTTGTACATGTGTACAGCATACATGTACAGTAGGTGTTTGGCCAGGGGCTTAGGATTATTGAACGATGGGCGAAAAATCTGTGTTACCTATTATGTACGGATTGAATTCCTTTCGCTAGTGATCTCATATAAAGCGGGCTGGGTGGATGTCACTTTGACTGCCGCTAGACTGCAGCAGTGATTGTCACCCTACACGCTGGCTACAGTCTTTCTTCCTCAGCTCGGGTTTCAACTCGTGCAAATCATCCCTCATATACTCAGAATCTGAAATTTTCCTTGTCCGTTGTACTTCAAGCGCTTACTCTCTTTGGGCATTGCTGTACATGTACATACAGTGTATGTACACACGTACAGTACAGTGTACGTGTACATGTACATGTACATGTATGTTAGTACATGTACATTATGTACATGTACATGTTTATACATGTACCGGGTACACACAATGTACATGTATCCCCCCAGGCCTACAGTACCGGTAGCTGTGTACATGTACATGTACGTGTGCACGTACTATACCTAGATACATTTATGTACATATACACCTGTACACTGTACACACAAAGAGACAACCATTGCAAAGAATAGAGAGAGAGAGAGAGAGACTGGGAGAGAGAGAGACTGGGAGAGAGAGAGAGGGGGAGGGGGAGGGGGAGGGAGAGGGAGAGGGAGAGGGAGAGGGAGAGGGAGAGGGAGAGGGAGAGGGAGAGGGAGAGGGAGAGGGAGAGGGAGAGGGAGAGGGAGAGGGAGAGGGAGAGGGAGAGGGAGAGGGAGAGGGAGAGGGAGAGGGAGAGGGAGAGGGAGAGGGAGAGGGAGAGGGAGAGGGAGAGGGAGAGGGAGAGGGAGAGGGAGAGGGAGAGGGAGAGGGAGAGGGAGAGGGAGAGGGAGAGGGAGAGGGAGAGGGAGAGGGAGAGGGAGAGGGAGAGGGAGAGGGAGAGGGAGAGGGAGAGGGAGAGGGAGAGGGAGAGGGAGAGGGAGAGGGAGAGGGAGAGGGAGAGGGAGAGGGAGAGGGAGAGGGAGAGGGAGAGGGAGAGGGAGAGGGAGAGGGAGAGGGAGAGGGAGAGGGAGAGGGAGAGGGAGAGGGAGAGGGAGAGGGAGAGGGAGAGGGAGAGGGAGAGGGAGAGGGAGAGGGAGAGGGAGAGGGAGAGGGAGAGGGAGAGGGAGAGGGAGAGGGAGAGGGAGAGGGAGAGGGAGAGGGAGAGAGAAAGAAAGAAAGAGTGAAAGAGAGAGAGAGAGAGAGAGAGAGAGAGAAAGAGAGAAAAAAAAAGAGAGAATGAGAAAGAGAGAGAGAGAGAAGCCAATCAAATGAGGCGCAGAGATTTTCAAAACCTACACGTGTGCCATTGCAAGCATTAATTTATTTGTACACAGTACATGTACATGTATGAGAACACTGTTCATGTGCATCTTGGAGTGTCCATCAAAGATCATAAAAACTTTGGGTGTGCCAACCAATATTACATCATGACAAAATGTAAAGATTATAATTTAGATTACAGCCTTACATGACGTGAACCTCAAAATTTGTGTGCATTGAGTTTTAAAAATGGTTGCCAACAATCATGAACTTTACTTAGTCACAGGAACTATTCTCACATCTGCACTTCAGTTTATAGACTCTCATTCCTACTTAAATTAAAATTGGTTGTATCTTGTATCTGTTTTGTCCTTGTCACTCTGCCTTTGAGAAAGGTCCTGCTAGGATCGAAATGTCAGGCTTACTAAATTTTAAGATTTACATTTTGCTAATCTTAGTCAGTAAGCAGTTTGCAACATTTTTGTATATCACCCTAAACCAAAATTACTCGGAATTATGCTCAGTTGTATACATGTATGCCATATGGGTTGTGATACAATAATTGTGATTTAAAGTGAAATTTTAAATTTGTCTTTGCAACACAAATACAGATGTACATGTACATTGTACCGCATGCATTTTGGTTTTTGTTGCATGCATGTATTAAAGGAAACCTGACAATTCTCTGGCTCTTTCTCCTTGAATTATCGGTGAATCAACTACAGTGTACATGTATGAGCCCAAAAAATTATGACAAAATGAAACTATCTATTTGTAATGAAAATGCGAAATGCATTATTCGTTAGCTGGTCAATTGTTTAGAGAAAGGAAACTCAGCACTTTCTCTGGGGCAAATTAATTTAGATGGATTTGCACGCGCATGTAATCAGCATATGGGCAGCGAGTGAACACGCTCTCTCCCAGTACGCCCCATCACACGGACATGAAGAGACAAGAATGGAGGAGTCGCTTCAACTGAGGAAGATTGCTCCCAGAATCCTGCCAAGATTGCTCATTACACATAATGCCCGTGCACTGGCCACGCGGAGAGAGGGAGAGCGAGGGGAGACCTCAACAATAGACTCGTCTGCCAAAATCCGGCGCGGCGAGCAATAATTTGTTTCGGCCGGTGGGTTCTCGCAACACAAAAAGCATGGGCGCTCCGACACCCGCAGGCTGACTGGTTTTCAATGCGGGGGGCTGTGAAAAATCTATGAGGACACTGTGTCCGTGTTCCGGGACGGACGGGGGAAGGGAACCTGTGGTACAGTGTATGCTCGTGCCACCTTTGCATTAATCGACCTGGGGGGACGGAGTCTGATTTTGCTGACTTGAAATTGGGGAGTGCAGGAACTAGACCGTTTCTTCCCTTCCAAAAGTAACCCACAAGTGGCTGCAAAGAGTGATACATGTAGAATATCATGTTGCACTCATCAACTTCATAAATTCCAAAGATACGATGTACATGTATGAACAAAATTCAACTCATTCCAGAGATGTTTATATTGGTACTACATGTAGGTCAGTCCCGGAAAGAATGTCTGCAAATAAACACATTTCCAGGTGACATTGACTTTTGTGTGTATTTCAATGGATCTACATCTACATTGTAGGTACATGTACATGTACTTATAGATGCCAAGGACTGAGGGAATCGTTGGATGAATGGCTGAGATATAACAATGTCATTCAGGTCCAGTCACTCTGCAATTTGCATTTTCTCATCACAAATAAAAAAACAATTCTTAAAAGATTTAGCACAATTCACCCATCTAGAATTCAATGTTCATCTTGAATTCCTCTTTTTTGCCTCCAGTATTTCTCAAGTCCCAGTATTCCCAGGCCGTTTCTTGCCTCTCATGAGAATGCACACGTAAGTGTATTAGGCCAGGGGCTATCAACAGGCTGCTATTCTAAATGTTTAATCACATCCATGGTAATCCCCCAGAATCAGATGAGCCTATAGTGCTGGTAGATTATCCTCCCTGCAATTGCTGGTGCCTCAGGTCTTGGGTCTCAGCACTGAGTTAATACCGTTGGATAATGTGTGGCCCCTTGATTTGCACAGAATTCATCCCTTTTACTCTTTTGTACGTGTACACGTACTCTCCAGGCTTGCATGCATTTGTATTGGAATGTACATGTGTACATAGTCCCATGTACAGTGTACTGTTAAGTTTTCTTAAAGGGACAGCACGTAATGCACCTGTACACTTGTGCATGTCTATATACCGCTTCATGTATGGACATGTACATATTTGTTTGTGTACATGTCCATACATGAAGCGGTATATATATATATACATGTATAGACATGTACAGTATGTACATGTACATTTGCACACGTTGCATGCATAAGTGATAAGATGTACATTTGTATAATGATTTAGACATGTACATGTATATATATGTAACTGCAGACTAAAGATACTCGTAGTGTAGCTGTAGCAGGTGTACATACATGGTACATGCAGTACTTGAGCATTTTCTGGCAAGTTAGTAAAAAGTGATGGTTTCGTGTACTGTACAAACAGTACATACGTACAATTACATGTACATGTGTACAGGCCTACATTACATGTACCAATGTACATGTACATGTACTGTACATGTACATGATATGTTTCATGTGTACATGTATGTTAATTTTTTCTCCTCCATATGAATTGTTACATTCCAATAGGCCTTCCCTGCAGGTTACATGTACCATTTTGATACACTGCCAGCCTGTTTTAGTTTCAAACAAGTTTGCTAGAAAAGATAATACTTGGTAAATCAAAATGACCAAGCTGTACAAACAAGTGGTTTTCATGTGGATAAAGAGTGTCTGCATACACGTGTACATGTACGTACGGTACAGGTGTACATGTACATGTACACGTACAGTACAGTGTACATCATCTTATTACAAGATAAGCAATTATCATTTGTTTGATGTCTTGCATGTAATCGCATAACCCATTTGCACTTTGCAAACTACTCTTATTTTTCTCATAAAGGGCAACCCCTTCCCTTCTCCCCCCCCCCCCAAAAAAAAGAAGAAGAAATGTGTAGGCACATGAGTGGCAATCATGAGAGAGTAATGTGATTCACACGTGTTTAGGAAAGTAGGCCTCCAGTAATTCGGAGCTACCCCTCCCACTCCCTCCCACCTCCCTCCCCCTTCAAACATCAATTAAGCAAATGAGAGAGTGGGGGAGCCTGCATGGCCGCATCTTAAATAAGAAATAACTTTTTGCTCGGTTCAAATTTGCATAATGTGTGAGTGCAACGACGCTACCCTTCCTCTCTCCCCCCTCTCCCTGTGTGTGTGTAATATGTGACTGTTGCTGACGCAAATTAAAGTGTATAAATGTACGTACATGTACATGTACAGTTGTATGTGTGGACAGTTGGCATTTTTGACCCACTGAACTGCTTCATTACTCTAACGTAGCTGTGTTTTTGTTACTCGCATGCCTATTGTTCATCGCTGTACCCTACGTACAAATTACGGGGACGCTCCAAAAATGACCTTTGGTTTCTGTTTTTCCCTTTCAATCAAATTTGAGTGGGCTTTAATCTTGTATTGTACACACATGTTCTGTACATTGTATTTTATACATTCCTGTCAAGTTGTAAAGAAATATGGGACAGTGTACAATGTACATGCTGTAAAAATGTAGGAGTACATGTACATGTACATGTACATGTACACTTAAAGAGCATATTATATTCATATGACCATGGATAATTGGAAACATACAAATGTACCACCCTGTACCCATATTTCTCAGTAATACACGTAATATACAAAAATGTTGCAAACTGCTAACTGACTAAATTTACTGACTAAATTTACCGAAATGCAAACCTCAAAATTGAGTGGGCCTGATGTTTCGATCCTACATGTAATGTACATGTAGCAGGACCTTTCTCAAAGGTACAATGTAGAGTGACCTGCAGATATTTCTCAGTACTTAGGGTTGCACTGTTAGGGTTGTTAATTGACTGTACATGACATGTACAGTAAAGTTTATTTAGATAATAGGATCATAGGATAAATACTACATATGATTTTTTTTAAACTCCCCAGGCCCATCATTTAATGAGCTTACATGTCCATCAAGGGCTCCATGGTGGCTAAAAGTCTATGGGTAAGACTAAAGAGCAAGGATGAAGCAGGAAAAACTAAGGGGCCCAATATGAACTGTGTGCCGCACACACATTTGATCCACCTTCCTAGTGGTGAAGTTCAGGCCATTTTTACTGTATGTGTGGCTAAGCATTAACTGTCGGCTGGCTGGCTGCATTCGCCATGATTGCTGCAGATGTGAAGTCTGCATGTAAAGAGGTCTTTAGTTCATTGTGAGCTGGAGGAAGAGGCACTGAAGAGCCCCACTTTACTGACGGTTAGCTGGCTTTCATTCTGCCAAGTAAGTGAATTAGAAAGCAAAACTGGGTCGTAAGAGAAAGCGGGACTTTGTGCACTGTACATGTACACATGTACATGTAGTGCGCGCATTAGAGGGGTGCAGGCAATTGGAATACATATTATGATTCTGGGGTAATTTATCGTGCGTAATTTAAGGAGCAGGAAGACTCGATGGTGCCAACTTGCAAATGAAAAGCGTCTCTCCTGAGCGAGCGGAGGAGGAAACTAAACGATAAGGATGCTGCGTCGATTTCAACATGCGGCTGAGGCCAAACAGTGAACGCTGTGCACGGTTACTGATAGGTTCCTGGGCAGTTTGGGGTAGGGAAGAGTAAAGAAGGGGGAAGTGTTTGAAAAATGCACGGTCAATTTGTACCAATTGACAGCCACTTGCTTGGGAGAAAATCTAGTGGGATGCCCAGTGCGCTGGTAAGTGCTTGCCTGTTGGAATTGATTCCTGGCAGAAAAAAAAGGACGAAGGCACTCATCATCGTCTTTTCCCCAAGTGGCGTACTCATCCCCCACCCCAATAATGCACATGGATGTGGCAGGACGGATATCCCCTGACAAATGCAGCCAACTTTTAGCAAAGTGATTGTACATTGTACATATCATGCACGCTGGCATTTTGTCGTGTGTATCAGCTAGGGTTCCCCCTTATACACTGTAATATCAATAGGTGAGTTTGCCCCATCCCACAGCCATTCTTGGCAACCATGTTGTGTATTTTGTCTTCAAAACTTGCCACCTCATCATCAGTGGTCAAAAGCATGCCAGTAAAAGTCAAACACAACAAAATATCCATGATCATGCGTGATTCAGTGCTTAGAGCAAAGTAATACATGCCCTCCCCACCCCCCCCCCCCAGTCATAGAAGACAGACAGCTATGTATGCAATAGGGCCATTTCCATTTTTTAGAGCTCGCATCCACACGCCAAAAAATCGCGAAGCTAGAAAACCCAAGCCTATTGTGCTTAGCAATTGTGGTCAAATGGTGTGCGTGTCCTTGAGGGTGGCTCATGCAGGGACCAGGGAAACATTATAAACAAGCACAGCACTTCCTGGCAGTCAGAGTGTGAGGGGTGCATTGTGTGATTGAAGAAACTGGTGCGATTTCTACGGAGCGTACCCACACGTGCAGTGTAGCAAATAAACGTGATTAGAAAAGTCTCTAATAGTAGAGTCTGATTGCGATTCAAATCCCATGAAGAATCGCATTTATTGTGTTCACATACCAAAAAAGTGGAGTTTGATTCAGGAATCAAATTTGCATTCTTTTTTGGGGGGGCAGTGGAGCCTTTGTGGTGCTTTCCCCTCATCCAATATCCAATTCGTGTTCCAAGAAAGGTCAACCTAATGTACAGTAGTACATGTATCCACAATGAACGGAACTCATTTATTCATTGAATGATCAGTGCCCCCCTCCCTTTGGTCCTTTAGATTCCACTGAGGAGAAATTCTGGTGTATCTGTATCTTGTCTCCATTATATTGACTGTGTGCTGGTCTTCCCCCTCAGAACAATGCAACGCTCGCACAGCCATTGCCTTGTTGTGTGTGCATTGTTTATTGGACATGCAGCGTGTTCAGTTGTTGCAAGCAATTGTAACTGTAAGGCAGTAAATTAACATAATATTTGTACTATGGGCACATATGTGATGAATGCCTCCGAAAGCTGCAATGTACATGTACATGCACATAAATGTGCTGCCTTTGAGAAAGACCCTCCTGTTTTTTGACAAAAAAATAATTCAGATAATTTCCACACACATAAAACACAAAAACCAACTCCACTGAAAAGCTACACAAGCAATACTCCCAAACCTTTTGCAACCCCACAAGCAGTACCATTTTATCAGTAAATCAATCTGTCATGCTTTCTTAAGCTCTAGTCACGCTAGAGGCGGAGTGAGCTGGAATGGCGTCTGCATGAAAGTTCTTTGCATATTCCTAAATATTCTGACTGCATTCTAAATACTCCCATGCACTGTGTAACCAACAACATCTCTGCCTTTGAGAGCTACTGTAATACGCCATCAGGAATGGGCAAGAATCATTTGAGGCGGTTTCAAAGCACATCTTCATGATTTGAACGGCCTTTGGAAAGTTCTTCAATCCGGCTGCATGATTTTGCTTGATTCCTTTAGAGTCTGAATAAGTGTGACAGGGCATTTAGTCTGAATTGGCAAATGAGCATTGAACATTATTTAGAAGCTGTATCGGTAACAGTGGTAGTTGTACGCAGTGTACATTAAGTTTGAAATACATAAGGCATTCTTTCAGCCACCCCCCCTTTCACCTTCTTCTCAAACCTCAGATTCAGTTTCATTGTCATTCCTGGTGAATCCTGCGTTCCAGTGGCCACAGAAAAGTTCACATCGCTGCTACTGTTCCTTTCCATGTTTCCTTGCCCCTCCCTCCCTCCCTCCCTCCCTCCCTCTCTCCCTCCCTCCCTCCCTCCC